>JAHPZR010018968.1:7500-25000 GCA_019787425.1 Platygyra sinensis | reverse complement strand
GAGACGAATTTGGAATAACCGCTTGTCCATCGATTCATGCAGCCGTTGTTGCATCTGATCTGAGAAACAACAGCAGTCAGTCGGCACAGCCGACAGATAGTTTTGTATTTGCCCGCTACTAATCTTAAAACTCCATTTCTGAAGCCATACAGGTTTAATTCCTGGATATTCAGTAACACACTTTACGAAAACATTAGCACCAATATCTTCAAGAACAAGATCACTCTTCTTTGAGCATGTTGAGTCTTGACAACCTTCTAACTCACTTTAATATAATAATAACAACAATAACATTCGCTGATGTTTTGAAGGGGAGCGACGCTACAATTTCCACACTCGCACGAAAAGAACACAAACATTGTGTCATGGGATAATCATTTTGATCCACGTTGAACGAATGAAGTTAAAATAATTTGAGAAAGTAAACAGACTTGACTTTTATTTATACGAAAGTATGTTAATGCGAGATCGAAGAACGCGCGAATTTAGTGAATACGCGCCACAAGCTACAGTCTCTTTGACTTCTACATATCATTGCCTTCGGGTCTGTCCATCAGAGCTCGTTCGAGTTCTTTGTCAGCATCCACCTCATTTGTCTATCCATTCTTCGTTGGCCAGAGAGAGGGGGAAGGAACTGAATAGGGAGGAGGGAGAAATGGCCCAAAAAAAGTTGGGAGGAGGGAGAAATAGGGGGGAAAAGTAGCGAGGAGGGAGAAAAAGAAACGTAACCGTTTAGGGAGGAGGGAGAAATTGGCTCAAAAAGAAGGGAGGAGGGAGAAATTGGCTCAGAAAGTAGGGAGAAGGGAGATTTACCCCCCTGTTTCCCCCCCCCCCCCCCCTCCAGAGAGTTGTCAGCATATAAATCAGCTCAGCCGTCATCGTTTAACTATTCACTTTGCTTTGTTGAAAAGTGCGAGTCGTCATTCTCTTCAGCGATATAATAAATTTCGGAGTCTTCTGAGTCTAAGCCCATTTCAGAATCCGACGAAGTAGAAGATATTGTTGATAAAAACAGAAATCTGTCGACTGAGGAGCCCCAGCGAAAAACTTGTACAGCAAAAAGGCTTCTACGCTCACACAGAGTAAAAGGCCCGACTGGGACAGCCGAAGCTTTCGTTCTGGAAGTGACGTCACGACTTTACTCTCTCCAGACTCCCTATGCTCGGTCGTGAACCATACGAAACTCGGTTTCAAGGGGGCACAGAAATTCGAGGATTTAACCAAATGGAATAAATTTTCCGGCTTATTACTCCACAAAATAAGCTTTATTGTTTTAGCGAAAAAACATTTTTGGGGTTAGGTGCACTTTAATGTATATGCTTTTGCTTATTTTCTGGTTTTTAAATCAGTTTTAATTTGCTGTATTGTCTTATTATCATTAATATTTGTAATTAAGAACGCGGGCCACTGGTTTATCAGTTTTCACATTCGTGTGCTACCCCTTAAAAAAATATAGTTTTTACTCACTCACCCACTCACTCACTCACTCACTCACTCACTCTTTCACTCACTCACTCGATTAACGTTACTAAAAAGCACATAGAGGAATGGAAACTGAGAAGGTGAATACCAAACAATCAAATATCATCATCTTTAGTGGAAACGGTCAAACCAAAAACAATGAAAATTTCCAATATGGATCAGAAACATTACCTATCGTCGACAAACAAACATATTTGGGGATAGAAATGACTTCATCTGGTCGCTATACTTACGCAAGAGACATCCTTAGCAAAAAAGCTTATAAAGTTCTTGCTACAGTGAAACGATTGTTCTCCAATTCGGATACGACCACAATTACAATTAAGAATAAGCTTTCTGATGCCCTTGTCAAACCTATACTTTTTAAGGATTAAACCACTGCAGAAACCGTGTACGATCAAAACTTGCTCTACGTTGGATCAAAATAGATCGTGACCAGACCAAAAAACTTTAAAAATAGAAAATGTACTGCAAAGGTTGGTCAAGACAACGTGGACATAGGCGTTGTTACAATATTTCGGCTGGCCAACACCAGCCTTCTTCAGGTTTATTGAACGGATAAATGCTGCTTACAGATCTTTATATTCACCGGAAATGACATAAAAAGGCTACGTGATGTGTAACATTAATAAAAAAGGAAATGCATAAAAGGTAATAATACATGATAACAAGGTAAAATAAACAAAAGAAAATTAAAAACTGCTAAATTAAATTACATTTCATCTCTTCTGTTAAGGCCAGCAGGCTCCAGTGTTTTTCCTCTGTGTATGAGGAATGCCTCACGAGCCTTTCAGGCCTTTCTGATGGAGTCTCGACTAGTGTGCAGTTGTTCGAGCGGTATAAGGATCATGTGATCCTCCGCGTGACCACTAGTCAGGAAGTGTCGTGAAACCGCAGTGGGGGTATAACTACAAAAGGGGTTTATAATTGGTCGCCTATGTTCATTAAAACGGTCTTTAAGACGACGTTTGGTCTCTCCGATGTACTGAAGGTTACATTTAGTGCACTGAATCATGTAAATAACATTAGAGGTTTCACAAGTAATATGTGATTTGATTTTAAACGTTTGTCCAGTACTATAAAAAGTATATTCATTATGGCCATCCTCAATAAAAGGACAGACGGTGCAACTAGTTTTATTGCACCGAAACGAGCCGGATGGAGACCTAGATTGGTCGGTGTTAGTAGGTTCCGGCAATTTAGCTCTAACTAGAATGTCACTAATGTTTTTACAACGCCGGTAGGCTACTAAGGGGAGATTAGTAAAAACATCTTTACAGCGGCCAGATGAATAAAGCACGTTAGAGCGTTTGTGAATTATACGGGATATGTTAGGTAAAGGGGGATTATAGGTAATGACGAACGGAACAGTATCTGTCTGTTGTTTAGGTTTAGGTTTAAGAGCGTCTTTCCGAGAAATGTCAGAAGCACGTCGTATCTGGGTTTTAAGAAAGTTAAGTTCGTAACCTCGATTGACAAGGTAGTCCATAAGTTCCTTACAGCGTTGTTTGTAAGTGTCTAGGTTTTCTAAACCTATACTACTATATGGATGCGAAATATGGGGACCGGAGCTATTATCATATAAGACCCATTTTGACAAAAGCACTATTGAACAAGTCCATATCAAGGTCTGTAAACAAACATTAAATACCCCATGGTACACAGAGAACATTGCCTGTAGAGCAGAACTTGGACGGTATATCCTTTAAGTATAGACATAAAAGCTTCAACATTTAGTCACTGGCTTAGATTACAGCATAAAACAGTCAATCCTCTGTTAAAGAAAGCATTTCATCACGCAAAAAATCACAGCCAATTTTTTGATGTATTAAGTAATGACGAAACAATACGAATGCACTCTACAAGCAATACACCAAGCCAACAAGACATCAAGAATGCCCGACTACCAATTGGAAGACTATCTCAGAACTATCAGAGACCCAGCACATAGAATAAGTATGACAAAATTGCGTCTGGGGGTTCATAGCTTGCGAATACAAACTGGGAAATAAGAAAATAGAGGTGCACCAATCCCAGTAGAAGGAAGAACGTGTTTAGTCTGCAATAGAGGCTATATAGAGGACGAGCAGCACTTCTTGATGTATTGCTCAGGGTATGATAACATTAGAAATGAGTTCCATTCTCTCCTTTCAACACACGATGTTGTTTTCAAAAGACTAAATGATGAAGATAAGATACGGTATTTACTTACCCTAGAAAACGAAAACACTTCAAAAATAGTAGGTAAATACACGTATTTAATGTTTCAGAAGAGAAAAGAAATCCTAAATTCAAAATATAATTGAATATAATAATTTTATACCAATTGTATTAGACGTTATTGTATGATCCTTTAGTTAATTAGTAATTCTACTAGATATCATCACCTTTATTGTAACAAGACCGATACCTCCCTTTGGAGAGTAAGGAGCAATAAAGATTTACTGTTACTGTTACTGTTAATGTTACTGTTACTGTTACTGTTACTGTTACTGTTACTGTTACTGTTACTGTTACTGTTACTGTTACTGTTACTGTTACTGTTACTGTTACTGTTACTGTTACTGTTACTGTCACTCACTCACTCACTCACTCACTCACTCACTCACTCACTCACTCACTCACTCACTCACTCACTCACTCACTCACTCACTCACTCACTCACTCACTCACTCACTCACTCATTCACTCACTCACTCACTCACTCACTCGCTCGCTCGCTCGCTCGCTCGCTCGCTCACCCATGCCCCAAAATACGAACCCATGATGGCTCGACCATACGAGCCTACCATATTAGGTATAAATCTTCACTTTTTTTAGAAAAAAATTAACTAACAAACCGCTCCATTACCTTATTATCATGGTCATCACTAACTACATAAATAGGCCTTTGACCTCCGATATTATGGGGAAGATGGGGAAGATTGGGAGCCGGCCTAAACGCCACTGCACTGGTAATAAATAGAATAAAAGCAACTGCGACGAGCGTCTTCATTGTTATTGTTCCTCAGTTATTCTGTTAAAAGGAAACACAATAATTCTATCAGTCAATCAATGACTTTGTTAACGTCTCAAAGGTATATAGCAGATGGGAAATATCCCCCTACTAACTGGGGACACTTAATTGTTACAGGGCCAAGTTTAAGTTTTTTAATTCTCCCTACAAACAGCTATGTATTTATTTCAATGTAGGCTCTTCTTCTCTTTCGTCTTCAGTGACACACTACTGATATTTTCTGATAGCAAAACTAGTGGACCAAAGCAAATCCTGCATTTTAATTGGCTACACTACTAGAGACCCTGGGAACAAGGTTGAACTACGATTCCTTGAAACTTTGCGTGACCAGGTGACGGGGCCAGTTTTCGGCCGTAGATTCACAAAGATATCTAGATTACTTTTTGCTGAATATTTTCACATTTTAAACTGGTGATGTTTAAGCGTTAAGGCTAATTTTCAAAAGTAGTTTTTTCACGTTCATTACTCTAAGCTGGAAGCACATAAATGAGCAAACATTTGCAATCGTGTGCTTGTTTATCTTAAACAAACTCCCTGCCACTGATTCGAATATTTCCCCTGATGAATAAAAGTAGACGGTATTTTTACACTGCCGTTCCTTGGTTCAGGCTCACTGTTATGGATATAGCCTTCAGAGTATTTTTCCACCAGCTAAATACTGAGCTATCTGTCCCGACTGGAACTATAAATCAACATATGCAATCAAACTGCAGTCATTGAAATACGTCTGTACTCATGGCTAACATCCCAAACCGAAGGCGATTCGAAGTCGTATACGTAAACATATCATGAAATAAACTATAAACCACGAGATACTCTCTAGCTTTAGAAACCCGTTTTTCCCCTTTACCCATTCTGGTTCTCAGAGGCCACGCTCCTTTTGGTTAACACAGACCAAAAAATCGCGACCAAAACGCGCGCTGCTTCTGGGGACTTTAAACCATGAGTTGCGCGATAGTTTTTGCGCATATGACGTTTAACATATGACGTCATTCAAAATTGCGCAGAAAATGCAGGCAATCGACGAAAAAGTCTCAAAAGAGATGAGCTTTGAAACTACAGGATATGACAGAAAGACGGAGCATTTCAAAGCTCTCACTCAAGTTGGTCACGCCTCCGCTGTTGCTGATCATTCAAGTTATACCGGTCACAACATCAAATGGAATCATTTTGAGATCTTAACAAGTGGTCAATGTGATTTACAGTGTAAAATTAAGGAAACACTGTTAATAGAGGGACTTAAAACCCACCCTAAATGAAAACATCGGTAGTGAAAAACTCTTTATTAATTCGCACCGGATCCCTCCCTTTAGTTGACGTTTTTTTTTTTTAAATATTGTCATACTATTTTGTAACCGTCACTTCTGAAGATGTATGTTGTTGCATACGAAACGTCAAGTTGAATATACCATGCGAAATATATTTATGTTTGTAACCGTTGCTTGTTTCCTCGTTCTCCTTAAATTGAAATGGTCGGAAAACGAATTTTTACAGGACACCTTGTGGAAGATTATGAACTGCGTTTTGCGAACGCAATAACACATTAGGAGTTAAAAAATGGGTAATAAACAGGGTCAGGGTATAAGGGGCCGGGCCGCACCTCCCCACCCAGGGATATATCGAGTACCCCCCCGGGGGTTCGCACATATGCTTTAAGCGAGTGATAAACGGAGGTTTTTATCTTTAAATCGTATCTATAATCGCGTGAACAGAAAATGTTTTCTAAACAGTACCCATTTATACACCTGGAAGAAGAGAGTCAATGTGAGAGAAAATTGTTATTGCGAATTACACTAACACAGTGACCCGTCGAGGACTGGACCCGAACCACTCGATTCTGATACCAGTTAGTTGGGATGTCACGCAACGTTAGCCCAAAGTACTTTGCGTGACATCTGCCCCCCCCCCCCCTTAAAAATAAACTGCTGCGATGGATACTAGGCTCCAGCCCCACTCTTCCCTAATACTTTATCAAGCCCTCCCCGCACTTTCAATTGGTTCACTTTTCACTCGGCTTGCAAGTTAAATGTTGATCTAAAAAGCTAGAACATACGCGTGTGTTAAGGAGATATAAAGGAATAAACTGCAAGGCTGATACTACGTGAAAAACGTTTCGAACACCAACATGACAGAACCGATAAAGCAGGATCGCAACTGTGGACAGCTGTTTCGCTCTTGTTGGAGCTCGTCAGCACAGTGTAGCGAAGATATGTAACGCCAGCCAAGAGCCAACGCACATAAATTGCACAATGACCCGTTCACTATATCAAGTTCCGTACCTTGAACTCACCTGCGCTCCGGAACACGCGTTGCCACATCACGTGTTCCGGAGCGCAAGAAGACCAAAGTGTCACTATTGGTGTCTCGAAAAGCAAAAATAAATGTGGCTAGACAAAGCCAGCCTAAACATTCAAACTCATGGCCAATACCATGCTTAAAAAAACGCAGCGTAGTGTTAAGGAGACACTGTCCGTAGATATGCTATTAAAAATTCCAACGAGAAAAATGATTCAAATCTTTGCTCTATTAATAAGAAAATTTCCTTGGTTTTGTGCGGGATTTTACTGTTGACACAAACTGTTGTACCTAAAAAGTGAACATTTGGGAAATTGGAAAAAAGAAGATAACAGGAGCCACTGGTACTCCAATGATGTGTTCATCTCAGTAGAGATGTCGGCAACTTTGTACTGAACGATAACCTTGATCAACAATCAATGTATTACATGCCTGGAAAGACCTCAAGAGTCTCAAGACATGACAGAGCCAACAGAGATCATTCAACCTGGGGTTGTTATTATATTTTCCGACAATCAATCAGTTCTCAACAGCCTTGACGAGAAGCTTGTTGGAAATGAAGACGTAATATTTCACTAGCAAGCTAGAGATGTTTAAACAAATTTTCAATTTCCCATGGCCGGGAAAACCTTTTTGTAAAGTAATTTTTACTGTCCTTGCTTCGACTAATGCAAACTAGTTGAAAGAGCAGCTTTACAGAGAAACAGTCTGTTTTAAAGCATGACTTACCGTCAACTGATCAAGCTTTCCGGCTTTAAAATCACCACTTTCGTGATTAGCTGACCTTCCTTTCACGTCAGGTTTCTGTGGAAAACTGAATGCAATACGTGGCTTTCTGCTTTTAGAGCCATTCTTCTTGTTTAACTTACAGAGACGAAATTGACAGCTGAAAATTGCGAAAAACGTTATTCAACGTTAGATGGCAGCTGTCCAAGTTGAGTCTGTCGGTAGAGCAGAGAGACTGCGCATGCCTAAGAGCCTTTGTTTAGGGAAGGCTTCTTATTGTTTACTTAATGAAAAATTCCGTTGATCTAAAAATTTTGAAGTTTTTACTATAGCAGAGATTTTGGCAAAATTACTAGCTTCCAGGGAGAGTGTGTGAACCAACAACAAATTTTCTTTCTAAATTCAACTTGAAGTGTTTTGTTGTGCTTGAAAATTACGCTAAAAGTTTACAACTTTTAATAAAAGATGATAAAGGCTACGAATTAATTGAGTTTGTCAGTAAAGAACTTTTCTGTCACGAAACTTGATATCCAGCCAGATCAAATGTGTCCGTTTAAAAAGGGTCTCAATGGGATAACCATCACCCGTCAAACGACCTAAAAATTATATGTCAATCGTCAGGTAAGTTATCGTAAACCGTCAAATAAGACAACGTTTACTGTAAGTCGTCAAACAGACGAAAATGTGACCGTCAACCATCCAAAAGTTATTTGTTTTAGCTTTCAATGGTCGAAGGTAACGGTATGATTAGTAGTGTTATTAGTTGTTTTAAAATAACCATTTACTGAGGAACTTTTTTCTACCTTGATCGTGTCAAATACTCTTATAAAACCCAGCAATATGTTTACATATATGCTTATTTACTGAGTGAAAAGACGTGAAGTTTCTTTGTAATTAATTTTCTCTCATTTGCGATTGTTCAATTACCAACTGAAGCTCAAAATTGGGTTGAGGGCGTCCTAAAAGAACAGTTTTAAGTTCAAAAATCTTGTTATGAAACTTGAGCTCAACAAGGGAGAAATTGTGACCACTAAAACTAGTTTAAAAACAAGCAAATGGTAAATGCAATTTTGGTGAAACACCCTGCATGCAGCTACGTGTTAAAGGGACACAGTCAGCCTTGTGACTGCGCTGACCCGGACACTAGTTTTTCTCACTTTGAAAAAAGTTTACCTCAACCTGAAATCAAAGTTCATCTAGAAATCCGTTTCATTTTTCGCAGTTTTTGCCTGATTTCCCATCGTTTACAGAAAAACCTGTTTTTGAGTGTCTTTTTGCTCATCCTATGATATTATTTTTATCATATCTGGTTAATAATAGTATCTAATCGCGTTTCTGTTATATGCAAATTAGTTATGAAATGGTATGTAATGCGCATGTGTGCCAGCTGACTGTGTCCCTTTAAGTTGTAATTTGCAGCAAAGAAACAAGTAAAAGTATCTGTTAATCACACGTTCATCGTCTTCAAAGATACAAATACAACTAATTACAACTAATTTCTGATAAAGTGGATCATCTCCAAAGAATAAAGAATTCAGCAAGGGACAACATTGTTTCATTTTATTTATCGTTGTTTTTATGTCCTTTGCGAGGTCCTTGCCATTCAACGACAGACAATTGAATCGTCGCCGCGCGCGAGCATAAAAAATTCTGGTACCTAAGGCAGTCCCTTTGTCACAAAACTTAAAAATCGGTCATTTCACGTTGTTGATTTGCAGAGGACGGCAAAGAAATGTACAAGATTTATAACGCACGTGCACAGCTATTGTTTTGTTCATTGAATCTTTTGCTCTCGTTGCCGTTGCCGTCGTGTTTTACGTAAGGTGCTTTGCTTCATGACCGACACCGGAAACCACGCAAGAAAAATCTCTGGCACCCAGGATGCAAAGAAACCCATTACGGCTAATTTTTCGTATTCCTATTTGGAACTGAACGCATTCTTGGTTATTCAGCAGGGGTAAGTTTCAATAGCGACAAACACTGAATAGATTCTAAGTATAAAAGGTGAAATTCCAAAGTAAAATATAAACACACCTTTTAACAGGCACCGTCCTAGCCGTCGCCACTCACGGCACAATTACGGGTAAACATTTATAGAATACGTTCAGTGATGCTAGGCTCAGGAAGATAAATCGAATTAACAGGAAGCTTAAGCAAAGACTACACCGCCGCCGAGGACGACCCCTGGTAGAAAACGAATATATATTTTCGGTGTGCCAATAGCTGTAAAAACGTGCTTAGGTTAAATATGCAATGACATCGTCCAATTCTAAATGGAAATACCAAAAATAAGCAGTCGCCGTCCATGTTCAGTAGAAGACGCAGAACTTGGTCATTTCACGTTGTTGTTTTGCAGAGGACGGTAAAAGAAATGTACAAAGATTTATAACGCACGTGCTATTGCTTTGCTCATTAAACCTAAACCTTCTGTTTGGTGACGTTCTCCTGTTGCCGTTTTCGCCAAGGGTGCCTTTTACGGTACACTAAATTATTATTCAAACTACCTGAGTTGTGCGTTGAGGGTGTTTGTTTTTAATTTTTCAGTCCTTTAAAAGTGAATTTAACGATTTAAATTAGACTTGCCTACGCTATGCTACAAATAGAAATACGAAAAATTAGCCGTTGTGGTTCACGTTCTCCAAACAACGCAGAATTTAGTCATTCACGTTGCTGTTTTGGAGAGGACGAAAAGAAATGTACCGAGATTTATAACTCACTTAAACAGCTATTGTTTTGCTCATTAAACCTTTTCTTTGCTGACGTTACGTGGTCTCTACTTAAACAACGACAACGGCGACGCTGAAGACGAAGCCTGTTTAAAAATGAATATTTAGTACACTAGTGGCTCTAAAAACGTGCACAGGCTAATTATGCCAAGTTAACGTTTAATTCCAAATGGAAATAGGAAAAACTATGGCCGTCGACGTTCGGGTCTCCTGACTGCGCAAAACGTGGTCAATTCACGTTGTTGTTTTGCAGAGGTCGGCAAAGAAATGTTCAAAGATTTATATATAACGCGTGTGCACAGCAACTGCTGTTGTTCTGCTCATTTAACCTTTTATTTGGTTTGTACTTTTTGCAATTTTATTTTAAATTATCAGTACTTTTTTACCTTTCTTTCGTTTTAATAACAACTCTTGCCCGCGCCTCGATTAGTTCTGGAACTAGTTAAGAGAACAAGCAATTGTTGTAACTATGTAAGAAAAGAAAATTAACGTTAGAAGTTAGAAAAGCAAACTAAACTCCCGGAAACGCACTTCCCCAGATTCCCGATTTTTAGTCAGTGTCCCGGCGCTCTAAATCATGTTTTATGGCATAATACAGGGCCTTTCCCGCAAAAAATTTCGTTCGCCTTTTGGAACTTGCTTGTACATAATATATTGAAATATTACCAATCTTCGTGTGGTGCAACTACCGACTCACATTACACCGCATTGTAAACAAATATAGGCAGGTGGCCTGAAAGAATCGACTCTTTCACCATTGTTTTAGAGATCAAGAAAGTGACTTTTATCACGTCAATTAAGTTTGACATTAGTCTAATTTGGAGTTTAAACGATATCGTTTCATCTTCTTCGAATTCATGTTTCGTCAGGAAAGTTCTAAATTGAAAATTCGATATCCTAGGTAACAGTTATAGGGTCCCGTCCACTCTACGTGGAAAGAATTTTAAAACGCACCTTTCAATTACTGGCCTACCGTCCTCTTTCTCTGGTCTACTGGGCCGGGGGGGGGGGGGTACTCCCTTATATGGACTATATAGGAATGTGCGGCCCTAAAGGGTATGGTTTTCAGCCGTTTTGGTCATAAATAGGGTATCGATTTTAACTGATTTTGGCTATTTTGGTCATAAATAGGGTATGGTGTTTGATCTCTAGCCTTGATTACTATGGGTATTTTTTTAATAAACATTTGCACCATTATCGCAAAGCGAAAAATCACCAAAAGTCCTTCAAAAATTCTGTTCACGGTATTTTAACAGGATTTTGATGTAATGGTCAAGTGATAAATAGGGTTTCGAGTTTTTGTCAGGTTATGAATAGGGTAGGAAAAATCGCAGATTTTGGTCATAAATAGGTTAGGGGTTTTGGGACGCGGGCCGCACACCCCCACCCAATTTTTCTGGGAGAACCCCTCCCGCGGGTCTACTGGTTAATCCGTCACGAAAACGGAGCTTTTTGAAAACGCTCTGCAAACCGGAAACATTTGAAAACACCGGCTTCTCGTTTTCATGTGGACAGAAAATATTTTGATAACGAAGCTTTACGAAAACGATATGATGTAGTCACGATAATAACGTTATTTCCCTACGGGAGTTTTTATCAAACTCAGATCCATAATGACTGGTAATTGTTGTGTTATTAAATTCCTCTGGCGAAACGTGGACGGAAAACATTTGATGAGTTTTCAGAGTGAAACCTCCGTTCTCGAATTCTTTCGGCGTAATGTCGAGGTGCCTAACAGTTACAAACCTGCTCTGCCATCGACCGCCATCACCACTTCCCACTGTGTTGGGCGTAATTTTCAAGCACAACGTCAGGTCTTCAGTTGAATTCAGGATATTTGGCAAGGGTTTTGTTGTTCCTCAGTCACTGTTAAGCTGATTTTGTTTTGGTTGAAATTTTCATAGTGAATATATCTTAGCTTTTAAGCTCGTGGAAAATTTTTATTAAGCAAATATTGAGAGAACTAACTTAAAAATAATAACAATTGAAATGCGTTGCGCGTTTTCGCTTCCACTTAGTTATGTCAGGACGTTGTAAAGAACACTTTTGCTAATTCAGTTTTTAGCTGTCGATTCCATTGTCTGTCGTTGAATGGCAAGGACCTCGCAAAGGACAGAAAAACAACGATAAATAAATTGAAACAATGTTTTTCCTTGCTGAATTCTTTATTGTTTGAAAATGATCCACTTTATCAGAAATAAGTTGTATTTGTATCTTTGAAGGGACGTTGAACGTGTGTTAACAGATATTCTTACTTCTTTCTCTGCTGTGACATTAAAAAGGGACAAATATTTCGTCTCAAACGCAGTTATTTCAAATAACGAGTCTATCGGGAAAGGAATAGCGATACTGGTTTTATTCTTTTGTGTTATTACTGAGCATTGGGTTCTAGATGAGTTCCATATCAATACAGCTTCACACCTAGCTGCATGGAGGGTGTTTTTTTGTACAGTCACCAAAACTGGCATCTACCATTTGTTTGTTTTTAACTAGTTTTAAGTGGTCACAATTTCTCTTTTCTTTTCTTGAATCATCGCAAATGAGAGAAAGCTAATAACAAAGAAACTTAACGTCTTTTCACTCAGTGTATAAGCATATACATATAAACATTATGCTAAGTAATATAAGAGTATTTGACACGATCAAGGTAGGAGAAATTTCCTCGGCAGTAAACGGTTATTTTGACACAACTAATAACACTACTAATCCGGCATAAATTACCTTCCAACATTGAAAGCAAAACATAAAATATTTGGACGGTTGACGGTCAGATTTTTCTCTGTTTGACGACCTACAGTAAACGTTGTCTTATTTGACGGTTTACGGTCACCTATTTGACGATTGACAGATATTTTTAGGTCGTTTGACGGGTGATGGGTATCCTATTGAGAACCTCCCCTTTAATCGGACACACTTGATCTCGCTGGATATCAAGTTTCGTGACAGAAAAGTTCTTTACTGACAAACGCAATTAATTCGTAGCCTTTGTCATCTTTTCAGTGTTAAAAGTTGTAAACTTTAGCGTAATTTTCAAGCACAACAAAACACTTCAAATTGAATTTGGAAAAGAAAAATTTGTTGTTGGTTCTCACACTCTCCCTGAAAACTAGTAATTTTGCCAAAATCTCTGCTATAGTAAAAACTTCAAAATTTTTAGATCAACGGAATTTTTCATTGAGTAAACAATAAGAAGCCTTCCCTAAACAAATGCTCTTAGGCATGCGCAGTCTCTCTGCTCTACTGACAGACTCAACTTGGACAGCTGCCATCTAACGTTGAATAACGTTTTTCGCAATTTTCAGCTGTCAATTTCGTCTCTGTAAATTAAACAACAAGAATGGCTCTAAAAGCAGAAAGCCACGTATTGCATTCAGTTTCCAACAGAAACCTGACGTGAAAGCAAAGTCAGCTAGCCTTAAAGTGGTGACTTAAACGCCGGAAAGCTTGATCAGTAAGTTATGCTTTAAAACATACAGTTTCTCTTTAAAAGCCGCTCTTTCAACTAATTTGCATTAGTTGAAGTATGGACAGTAAAAATTACTTTATTAAAACGTTTTCCTGGCCATAGGAAATTGAAAATTTGCTTAAACATCTCTGCCTTGCTAGTGCGGAAAATATTACGTCTTCATTTCCAACAAGCTTCTCGTCAAGGCCGTTGGGAACTGACTCATTGTCGGAAAATATAATAACAACCCCAGGTTGAATGATCTCTGTTGGCTCTGTCATGTCTTGAGACTCTTCAGGTCTTCCCAGGCATGACACTAATACATTGATTGCTGATCGAGGTTATCGTTCAGTACAAAATTGCCGACATCTCTACTGAGATGAACACATCGTTGGAGTCCCAGTGGCTTCTGTTATCTTATTTTTTCCAAATTTCCCAAATGTTCACGTTTTAGGTACAGCAGTTTGTGTCGACATTAAAATTCCCGCAAAAAGTAAAGGAAATTTTCTTATTAATAGAGCAATGATTTGAATCATTTTTCTCAGTCAGAGCATATCTACGGACAGTGTGTCCTTAACACATTAGCTTTTTCGATCAACATTTAATCAAGTTACAAGCCGAGTGAAAAATGAACCAATTGAAAGTGCGGGGAGCAGTGGGGCTAGAGCCTAGTCTCCTTCGCAGCCGTTTTTTTTTGGGGGGGGAGGGGTTGTGGCGTATGTCATGAGGCGAAGCCGAATGGGCTATTGACCCGTGACCTTGGGGAGAAGGGTCTAATTGTTTTAGTATCACCAAAATAGTCGGACAGAAAAGGCAATAAAAAAGTTAGCAAATGCAAGTGGAAGAAGTATTTATTTGGGAATAATAGAAGAGAATAGCCGACGAGTTTCGCTATTCTAGGACTATTACTAATAGTCCTCTAATAGCGTAGCAATTAAAATGCAGGACTTGCGTTAGTCCACTAGTTTAGCTGTCAAAACAAATCAGGAAATTTTCACTGAAGACGAAAGAGAAGAAAAGCGGCCACTGAAATAAATACATAGCTGTTGTAGGAAGAATTAAAAATTTAAACTTGTCCTGTAACAATTAATTTTGTGTGTTTCCTTTTAACAGAATAACTGAGGAACAGTAACAATGAAGACGCTCGTCACAGTTGCTTTTATCATTATCTTTATTTCCAGTGCAGTGGCCATTGGGCCGCCTGCCAATTATAGAATAGGAACAGCATATCAAAGGCCTTTTAAAGTTTTTGATGATCATGATAATAAGGTAATAGAGCGGTTTGTCACTTCATTTTTTTTTTTCAAAAAAGTAAATATTATTCCTAATATGTCAGCATCGTTTGGTCGAGCCAGGTTGTTCGTAGTTTTAAGGCGGCGCAGTCGAGGCAAAATAACTATAGCGACAAAAACCAGCCTGATATGTAAGTAAGTGAGTGAGTGAGTGAGTATGAGGGATCCGGAGTGAGTGAGTGAGTGAGTGAGTGAGTGAGGTGGGTGGGTGCAGTGACTGAGTGAGTAAGCGAGTGAGTGAGTGAGTGAGTGAGTGAGTGAGTGAATGAGTGAGTGAGTGAGTGAGTGAATGAGTGAGTGAGTGAAGTGAGTGAATGAGTGAAGTGAGTGATGAGTGAAGTGAGTGAAGTGAGTGAGTGAGTGAGTGAGTGAGTGAGTGAGTGAGTGAGTGAGTGAGTGAGTGAGTGAGTGAAGTGAGTGAGTGAGTGAGTGAGAGTGAGTGAGTGAGTGAGTATGAGTGAGTGAGTGAGTGAGTGAGTGAGTGAGTGAGTGAGTGAGTGAGTGAGTGAGTGAGTGAGTGAGTGAGAGTGAGTGAGTGAGTGAGTGAGTGAGTGAGTGAGTGAGTGAGTGAGTGAGTGAGTGAGTGAGTGAGTAGTGAGTGAGTAAGTGAGTACAGTAACAGTAACAGTAAATCTTTATTGCGCCTTACTCTCCAAAGGGAGGTATCGGTCTTGTTACAATAAAGGTGATGATATCTCGTAGAATTACTAATTAACTATAACTAACTAACTAATACAATTGGTATAAAATTATTATATTCAATTATATTTTGAATTTAGGATTTCTTTTCTCTTCTGAAACATTAAATACGTGTATTTACCTACTATTTTTGAAGTGTTTTCGTTTTCTAGGGTAAGTAAATACCGTATCTTATCCTCATCATTTAGTCTTTTGAAAACAACATCGTGTGTTGAAAGGAGAGAATGGAACTCATTTCTAATGTTATCATACCCTGGGCAATACATCAAGAAGTGCTGCTCGTCCTCTATATAGCCTCTATTGCAGACTAAACACGTTCTTCCTTCTACTGGGATTGGTGCACCTCTATTTTCGTATTTCCCAGTTTGTATTCGCAAGCTATGAACCCCCAGACGCAATTTTGTCATACTTATTCTATGTGCTGGGTTTCTGATAGTTCTGAGATAGTCTTCCAATTGGTAGTCGAATTTGACTTCTTTATGTGTAAACTTCTCTCTGGATCCTTCGGGATTGAATGAGTGAGCGAGCGAGGGAGTGAGTGAGTAAGCGACAACTTTATTTTTTACGGTTCTAGCTTATGACAGTAAAAACTGATAAAGTAGTGGCCTTTAATCTAAATTACAGACATTTATTATACTAAGACAAATACAGCAAATTAAATATCTAAAATACTAGAAAATAAGAAAAAGTGTACACATTAGGACTGATATAACTAAACGTACTAAAAAGGTACGATTAGGTATTTATTGGGCACAAATTTGGTGAAGTGAGCATGATATCAGAGCCATATCAGGTCTGTGACTTGATATCACACGATATCAGAATAGTACGTTAATGTGAGTTCTGATTGGTTAATTGTGAATGTAGGTAGGGTACTGTGGCAATCCTAAATGCAGAGCTGTTCAATTAATGTTTACCCTTAATTCACGAGAATGAAAGGCTTTTCAAATCTCGTACCAACTGGATATTGGATACAATTTAGAATCCAGGCTTCAGTTGTTGGAACAACGAGATGGAACAACTTTGTTGCAGAAAAACAGGACAACTCGGATTAATATTAATCGAATTAATCTTAATGATTATTATAATCCAGTAATAGATTATTATTTTAATCTATTACTGAGGTTTTAGCCGTGCCTTAATCAATTAGGATTAATATTAATCTAAGATTAATATCAATCCTAATTGATTAATATTAATCTGATAAATATTAATCCTATGTAGCAATTAACATTATTCCTACCTTTGATTAGTCTTCGTCCAAAGCTTCTGAAGACTGACATTATTTAACGATCTTAGGCGTCCTTCTCGCTATCTTACTTGGATCTAAATATAATGTATATATATATTTTTTACTAAGGCCATCTACTGAGAAATTCAGATTCATAGTTGCTATCGTCATATACTGGCTCCGAACCTCGAAACAGTTAGCGTATCTTTGGAATTGTCGCTATTCCTACACAGCTGGTAGTTATTTCCTTTCTTAAGGTAATTCCCCTGAAATAAAACTGACAATAGATTTTCGTTCAAACTTTGCCCACTGAATATTTATCATATAAGAACTTCAATTTTGAAATAAAAGAGGGGGGTGCCCATACTCATTAAGGAGCACTGGGGCATTGAAAATGACCCATTTTGGCATTATTTAACGCTTATTACAAGAACGCATTCCAAGTAATAATTGTAAATTTTTGTGATCGAGACTCATGAGAACACGCATTAAACTGGAGTCAATGCATTGTATCGGACACAAATAAACTTTTTAAGTTTGATTTAGACAGAAAGCTGAATCCTTGATTAAAATTTCAACCAAATTTCT
>JAHPZR010018965.1:17500-18805 GCA_019787425.1 Platygyra sinensis | reverse complement strand
CATACAGACCGACTAAGCACGGTTAATAAGATGTTTCTTACATGGCAAACAGGAAAAATTGAATTCGTTTAATGTAACTGGTTTGCCTTGACATTTCGCTTGCGAACCGCGATGAGCCGAAATTAATAGGTCACATTTGATATCTCAATATTCTAACATGAATCCGAGGCCTTCAGGACAAACTTCTATATTTGGTGTTGCTTTGTTTGTATCCAAGTCTCTTTTGGGAATTGAGAGACAAAATAACTTTGAAAATTTGCAATTTTGACCCGAAAGCCTCGGAGCCATGTTAGGATATTGAAAAATCGAATTTGGCCTATTCTGCCAAAGTTTGGTCGTCCCCTGTACTCTTTTTGTTATCAGGCTTTGTGGCACTTACATAAATAAAATAATATTGTCAGAAGAAAATAGTCAAAAGTTTTTGCCATTTACTTTACAACCCTTTAACCGCAAAATGCAACCGCTCTAGATGCCATCTAAATAAATTTTAGACCGCTTTCAATATCGACTTCACCCGATAAAATTGGCGAAATCGGTAGTTTTATAGTCCTAGTGAGACAGAACCATATAATAATACATAAGTATAGAATTTATTCCCTATTCAAACGGGTTGTCTAAGAATTTCTTAGTTTATTGCTCACAGTAAAACATTTCTTTGAACAATCACACAATTGAGCGCGCAAACAATAAACTGCATTTAAGGTAATTCCTTAGTATTGCATTGCGCATCCCTACTGCGCACGATTTTCGCGTCATCAGCGCGTGCACATGAGCGCGTGCACGTGCAAAACGTAAGAGATTTCCCTCAAACTAAGCTCGAGAACGGAATAAATTCTTCTTTTCTCTTAAACGAGCACGGTGACCCCCGATTTTTTTTGCAGGTATTTGCTAAGAACAGTTTAATGAAGAACATATTTGAAGAGGAAAAAAAGTTTGATAGTAGAACATAATTTTTTTTTGGAAAAATAGTTCCCAACTGGATGTATTTTGGCCAAGGCGAGGACTTGAGTTAACCACAGAACTGTCCGAAAAAGCGCAATATTCCCGCAACCAGGCAATCAAAAACGGCTTAAATAAATCAATACTGCTTATGTCAATAAATGAAGCTTTACTTTTAAGACAAAACTTTGTGCCTTTCAAGTAACCAAGATTTAATTCTGTATGAAGGTGATTCGAACTTTTAACGTCCAACCAGTAAAAATACCCCATTTAAAGAGCCTGCTGACGCGTAAACAAGCACGGTGACCCCATTTTTTCCTTGCATTTTTATTATGTTCATATCATGAATGTTCATTACGCCAAGTT
>JAHPZR010018965.1:0-15000 GCA_019787425.1 Platygyra sinensis | reverse complement strand
CAGTATGTTATTTAAATTGGTTGAGTTAAGCTGAGCAGTGCTGACTCATTGTAAAGATCTTTTTAGCCGATGTAAAGCGTTAAGTTACAGGGCGGCTTCCAAACGCAGTTAAGAGCTTTTTACGCTAGAGAGAAATAACGCGCTTATTTAAGGAATAAGACCTTGCTTATTTGACAGTGTTACACTTCATCTTGAATAGACCGGGATGAACTTGTTCTCATCCTCTTTAACAAGGAAGGAACTCCTCCACCCCTTGTTCCGCTCCGTACCCACATATTAGAGGCATCATAATAATGTAGCGCAGGCCAGGCATCCTTGCCTAGAAATGGAAGCACTTAATTGAAGGCAAATTTAAAATGGAACAAGGTTAGTTAAAGAAAACTAACCGTGCTAGAATTTTCTCCTTGAAGGTTCTTCTTTTCAGTGCTCTTCCGAGAAAGTCCAAAACTTCTCAACAGCTTAGCTCCCTGTGGAGAGCGGAATGCTCTTTTTTGCTTTGCCTTGATTTAAGTAGGCCTAATAATAAAATTGTTGAATACGAAATTGACAGCTGTAAATATGAAGTTTCATATTACTGAAGCTCAAGTTCCAACTGTCATGTCTTACGGTACTTGTAAAGACTGAAAACTGCCCATGTCCACCTACATTTCTCTGGGGTAGGCTTTTTAATATTTACTTAACGAATAATTTTCTTCGAAGGAAAAAAACTGGAAATTCCTCCTTATGCTGGAAATTTTAAAGAACTTAAGACCATCCGGAATTAATGTCAAGACTAGGATTACAGTTGTAAACAAAAGGTAGCAAAAATGCGAGGAAGCAGGGTCAACTAGGTAAGTTTGTCATCCGCTCACTCTTGGAGGAATTTAATATCCTTTCAGTTTAGAAATGTTTTCAGTAAAAGTTGAGCTCCAAACTAAAATGACAAAACATGTCGATTAAAAATCAACTTAACACACTGCGAAAACTGATATTTTGACATTAAAGTGACATTTAAAGCAAACATGTTATTACTACGCACAAATTGGTGAATTATCATTCATTCAAACGTCTATGGCTAAACGCCCATTTAATTACATTTGTGCTAACTACAGGTGAAAAAGAATGGATTTAGAAAAACCTTTTTGTAAATTAAATTAAAATAATTTTAAAAAATAGTCATTGCTAGTCTTAGCTTAACACTCTCTCGGCTAGCGTTACACAATTCTTAAAATTTCTAGCATGTGCCGTAGATGCAGACTGCGAGAGACAGGATGGGCAGAATTCGGTTATTTTCATTGTTATTTCAAAATGGTTGCTCCCAGAGCTCTCGTTTTCCGAACCGTTGGTCAAGGGGAACGAGGCTCTGGGAACGAGATTGATTTCTATCATGAACAAAATACATGCAGTAATGTCTTGGCAACATGTAAACTGAGTTTCAATAATACTGACATTTTTCAGTGACGAGATGTTCGACAATTGCAAAAATAGGGCGGTTCTTGGTGCACACAAAGCATAAGATCAATTTCACGTCTTTCTAGCTTTTTCAAATATAACTTACTAAATTCCTCGAAAGAGGATTTGTTGTTATTCAAACCAACTTATTGCTAACTAAGGTTCTTATTTTCGAATCTCAATTTTCAGTATTTCAAACAACCAAGTCCTTTGTTAATTGGAAAGCTGTTATTTCAAGTAACCAGTAGTGATAGATATCATTATGTAAAAGATAATTGCTAAAAAAAAAACAGCCTTATTAAAATCTATTGAAATATTCAATTTAGTTGTTTTTATTTCACTGTAAAAGTTAAGTTAACAGCAACGACGTTGCGACCGTTCGACGGTCATTTCCCAGTTGAAAAATAAATGTTTTGTATGCGCTTAAATATCTTGTGAATGCTAAAGAGGTATACTGACTTAACTCTAAAATGTAGAAACAATACATGAAAAACGTGATATGAACGATTAAGAAAACGTTAAGGCGATAGAAACGATGTAAAAGTGACTCGATCCGCAGGAAGCTATGTTCTTAATTATTTCATTTTTTTTATTATCGTTTCTATCGCCTTAACGTTTTCTTGCATTGTTTCTATGTAAATATTTCAGAGTTTTCGTCAGTATCTCATTATCATTCTTACAATCGATTGTAGATATTTAAACGCATACAAAAATTTTACTTTTCAACTTGAAAATGACCCTCGAATGGTCGAAACGTCGTTTTTTAAACGTAAACTTTTATAGTGAAATCCGTCTCTAAAAATCTGTTAATTAGTTTCTTTTCTAACAGTAATTTTCATTTAAGCAGTTTTAGGGCTAATGTTGGTGAAGAAGAAGTTTCCATCAACAAGCACAGGTGTTAACAAAAGACTACAAAACATGCTATATGGTAGGGCATAATAGGCATGTTTGTCATCTGCTACCAACAGAATCAATTTTTTTTGGCTTCGAAAATGCCCTTTGATGACTAAAATTGAGCTCCAACACGACGAAATGTGACAACTGAAACAGCTTAACAAATAACAAAGACGGGTGTTGTCAAATTATAGGAACATTTCAAGCTAACTCGATAACTATTTAACAAATATTGGTTTTGAAATATTGCTTACCTATCGTTCATTGTTTTTAGTTGTTACATATTACGTGTATGCAGCAATAAGGTTTCACTCCTGGTTATCATTGAAAAAAACCGTTTTCCTTCTAACAAACGGTGTGGTTCTTTAAAATGAATCGCGAGCTCTTCAGAAATTAATCTTCGCAAATAAGAACCCTGCATAAAAACTGGCTGAAGTAAACATTTTAGGAATAACAACAGTGAAATCAGCTGCTGAGGAATTAATATTAGTTTTTCAAGTTTTTAAAAGCTAAAAAGGAATAAAACCGTTTAACACGAAACTGACAACAGATAAATAAACGGTATTTTCAAATTTTAGTTTACATTTTGCAAGGTATTCTTGTATTGAATTTGGAAACAGCACGTGCTTAGTTGTATCCGTTTAATCTTCACATAAGGGGGAATATTTGTAGAGGGAACAAATATGTGAAAACTTGTGTTCCTAGTAACTGTTGAACATCCTAAAATAGTGGCGAGACTAACAACCGTTGTATTGGATGACCCAATTTCAATTTTAGTGCTGGCGGTGAAAGCTACGATCAAATGATCTTAAGCTCAGGCAAAAGGCGACTAGGTAGGGTATATTAGACAATTTCTCATGTATTAGTAAAGGCCAGAATAATCCTCAGATTTTTGACTAAACTTTGTGTTCCAAGAGGACAAAACAGTAAACGCCAATAAGTTTTTTAAAGAGACACAGTTATTGCCACATTAACGTGGCATTTTAAGCCAACAAGTTACACATAGAAAATGGAATCGAAAATACGCTTTATTTCTGTTACGTTATGTTACGTGTAAGTAAAAAGATAACATATAAATAAAAAAAATTGTGTTTCCCTTGCAAATTTACCGGTATATATAGTCTCCATTTCGTTTAACAAGGAATTTAAAACTGCTTTTTGCAGCAGTTCGATAAAAAAAAAGTGATCTGTAAAATTTACTATAGCTGTTAAAAAGGAAATTTACAGGTAGAAAAAAGGTCATTTCAGAGATACCTTTCAAAGAATCAAGTAAATTGTTAGCTGGAAAGTTGTTCTTTCAGGGAACCAGTAGTGGTACCCGATATCATTACGTAATATGTAATAGCAATACCCTCCTACCTAAACGTGAAAAGTTTCAAAAGAAACTACGGTGCTGCGTCAGTGGGGACTATTACAAGACAATTCATGGTTTATCAACTGTGAATTGACCACCGTAAAGAGATTCCAGCAGCGACGTTTCGAGTGTTAGCCCTTCGTCGGACGAAGAGCTATTGCTCGAAACATCAGTTTTGGAATCTCTTCACTCATCAACGCAGTTGATAAAACCGAATTATCTTGTAATACCTTTTTAAGGCTGGTTTTCACTAGCGAAGGAGTCGAACTAGGAGTAGAAGTCGTAAGATCGCTTATGACCTAGGAAAAATCAGAGTCACAAACTTGACGGAATCGGAGTTGGAAGAATCAGAACGTTTCCACTTCTTTCGATTCCATTTACGGCACCGACACTTATGATCCCGTGCAAATAACATCGCCGGAGTTGAAAGCGAAAGAGGAAGAACCAGTAATCACAACAACAACAACAACAACATTTTATTAAAATTAGAAATACAAAGCCCGGAATCGAGCATTGTGATCTGTTTATTCTTCCGCTAGCTTTCACTTTCGACTCCGACACTAATCTAGTTTTCATTAAATCTTAAGCGGCGAAGTAACAAGCAGAATCAGTGTTGTGCTTCCGATTGCGTCAGTTTGATATTTTTCAAGATCGTATCGCTCTAAGCTTCTGATTACGACCTAGGCTACGACTCTGTCGCAAGAAAAAAAAAACAGCTTTTAAAGAACTATGGAATTATTCAACTTACTTTTTTTTACTTTTCCACCAACGGGCACAGTTGCTAACAAAAGACTATAAAAAAGCTATGGGTAGGGTGTACTTGGCAAGCTTGTCATCTGCTACTGACCAAGGGAATAATTGTTTTGCTTGGGAAATGCCTTTTCACTATTAAAATCGAGCTCCAAGAGGACGAAACGTGATCACTGAAACAGCTTGACATATAGGGAAGACGGGTGTACATGTTGTCAAATTATAGTTACATTTCAAGCTAATTCGGCAATTATTTCACAAATATCGGCATGGAAGTATTGCTAAAACATGGTTCATTTTTTTTTTTTTTTTGAACAATAATTTTATTTTCACAAACGGTTACAGATTCACTGAAATTACATAACAGAAACAGTCTACACATTACAATCTACATACTGTAATACAATCTAACATCGTTCATCAGTTATAACAGAATCAATAAGGTGACGTCGACACTCCCGGTTACCGGCTGAAGAAAACCTCTTTCCTAATAAGAAACAGCTTGGTTCTTTGAAATAGATTGCAAACTTTTGAGAAATTAGTCTTCGGAGATAAGCACCGTGGTAGTAAGCTGGCTAAATTAATAATTTTCATCGTAACAAAAAAAACGGCTTCTGAGGAGTTATATAAGTTTTAGAGTTTTTCACAACCTAAGAGAGCATTGTAGCCATTTAACACGAAACATAAAACAGTTGAATAAAAGATATTCATAAATTTTAATTTGTGAAAAGTTGTGTTTCAAGTACTTTAACAGAAGCCAAAGTGAGTGGTAAGACTAACAAAAGGTGGAAATTATCCTTACACTGTTGACTAAACTCGTGTTCCAAGAATACGAGAAATTAACAAAATTTTAAACGCCTCTAAAGAATTCAAAGAAGAACGTTTACTGCCACATTAACGTGGCATATTTTACATAAAAAGTGGATCGTTACCTGTAAGTAAAAATGAGGTATCAAATGAATGTAGTTATAGCTGAAAAAACCTTTCTGGCCAGCGAACAACGGATAGGTTCTTTGAAATTATCAGACCGGACACTGAAATTGGTGTTTGGAAACAACCAGTCAAGTGCCACTAGTTTCTGGGCTCATTTGCGGTGTAAAACAGTCCCAGTTACGTCATGAAGAATACGACAAAGAAAAACAATGATCCCACTTGAGACAATACTGAGAACTTGAGACAAAAGAACGATACAATGCACATGTATTGACCGTTTTTCACCGAACATAAACCAGTTTCTGTGTTTTCAATAAATTGGAAATCACCATTAATATCAGGAGCTACTATATTTCGTATCATACTTCTTTTAGTGGGAGGCGCGGTGGCTTCATGTTTAGTGCCCTCGTCTCCGGAGCGAGCGCTCCAGGTTCAAGACCTGGCCAGGTACATTATGTTGTGTTCTTAGGCTTCTGTATTTTGAAAAGCCTTTTAAATAATGAACAAATATATATTTTTTTATGTAATAGGCACTTCACACGGCTTGTCTAAGGTCCTGTTTACATGGAATTAGGGTGACCCTTCTAGAAGGGGCACCCTCTTAGAAGGGTGACCATTGCCTATTGTTTTTTCCGGTTTGGTTTACACGAGATGTAGGGTCACCCTAGGGGTATTGCTCACAGTAAAAAATTTCTTTGAACGGTTGCACAGTTAAGCACGCAAACAACAAACTGCACTTTAAAAACCTTTATTTTCTCACTACTTTTACAATTATCGCTCGCTCTTTCCTGGCAGGCCAAGAGCGTCAGGTCTACAGGCGAAAACACTACTTAACTACAACGAAAAGCCGGCTTCCATGCTTAAGGAGCAGCCGGGGGAAATAGTTTTCATTTGCCACAGCTAACTTTTTGGTTGCCACGGTTGATGTTCTTACCACTAGTTTTGATGTTATTATTACATGCATTGTTCTGTTGACCGCCAGTACCCTTGTTCTTGTTAGTCTTCTTTCTTCCCTTGTTCTTTTTAGTGTTTCCACCACCGTTGTTGTTAATGTTCTTGTTTTTGTTGTTTCCACCACCGTTGTTGTTGTTGTTGCTACTGCTGCTGCTGTTGTTTCCAGCACCGTTGTTGTTGCTGTTTCTGTAGAAATCGTGGGTGAAGTCATTTGTCACCTGACGCTGGCCAACATGGGACGAAACAAAAACATCTATATGTAAAAAACAACAAAGAAACTGTAAATTAGTATAAGTTATCGAATAGTGTAAATCCTCAGCTTACTTGCATTCAATGAATTGTACAAGCCCTTAAGCCACTGCAATTTTAAAAAAAAATTCAAATATCACCAAGAACAGAAGATTATCAAACGTAGGAAACAATTAAACACAGTCTTAATTCTGCAGTCCATAATTAAAGCGCTCAGCATAAAATGGATATCTACCTGTGTGATCATGTATACGTTCATGTACTGGATACGTTATTAAATTATGTAAAACTAAGCAATGGCTAAAAGAAGGTGGGTAGACTAACCAAGGTCTTCGTCATGGCTTTCGTCGAAGAAATAAATAAATCATAACAGTCCTTAGTGTAAACGATTTTAATAAGGCAAAATCACTGAGGAACGAATGCAATGGGTTGTCTTTGAGACACCTACAGTGTAACACAATAACACGCTTACCTGAGCTTGGTTATTGAGAGGGGCTGACGCCACCAAGACCAGAGATATTACGAAGAAAACAAAGCACTTCATGGTCCTTAAGAAATCAATAAAACAAATTAGTATGCTATTTAAATCGCTTGAGTTAAGTCGAGTAGCGCTGACTCATTGTAAAGCGTTTTAAGCTCATTAATAATGCACGACATAATAAACCAATTGTATGGCCTTATTTGGGACACTTGGATGCCCCTTCATACCAGGTAAAGAACAGATTCAAACACGCTTGATCAGATATCCAACACACGTGTTAGGATATCAAAACACTTCTGTCTGGATATCAATTTGCAAAAGAATGCAGCACTTGACAAATGTTTACAAACTTCCAAGATTACAGCGATCATCCTTTGCAGTTTACATTACTACTGTTTTGTTGTAAACAACAAATATATTGCTGCAACCAACGGTTTCAAACTGTGTTCTTTAATATCCGTTAATACACATATCCGTTAATACACATATGCGTTCGAAATCTAGAAAGGAAATATTTACCCGATGGTTGTCCTCAACGTTCTTTGTGTCTGATACACAATCAATTAGTGATTGTTTCGTTTTATGATTGTTCAATTATAGCTTATTAACGATTGTTATACTTTCACGCGTAATTAATTAATCTAGAGTGAAACACTCCCCCCGCCCAAATTCTTAGTTACAGAGTTTGATTATCTATAAGACACGTCATAAGATTGTTATTAATGTTCAGTGTCAAGGGTTAGTTAAATTATATCATGTGTTTAGTAAGATTGGTGCTCCTCCTTTTCGTCCACTGGTAGAAGTAGTACCAGTCTGTTAACTGATCGTTCGACTGTAATGTATCCTCTTCCATTATACTTATGGGCTGGTTTTCCTGGTTTAGGGTTCTTGTATGCTACGTGTACTTTTCTTACTATACCGTCTTCTCCTGGAAACACTTGCGATACTTTTCCGAGCTTCCATTGGCCCCTGATCTGGTTTGAGTCTTGAATAAGGACGATATCCCCTTTTTTTAGATTTCTTTTTGTTGTGTGCCATTTTTGTTGTATAATGAGACTTGGAAAGTAATCTCTAGTCCATCTTCTCCAGAAATGATCAACAATTTTTTGGATGAATTCGTATCTGCGACGTGGATTATCTGTTTGTATGAATGGTCCGCTTGGTGCTCGTGACGTTGAACGTCCAAGCAAGAGATCATTAGGGCATAAGTAAGATTCGTCATCCGGTGAGGTTGGGTGTCTACCTATCGGTCTTTCGTTTATCAAGTTAGCAGCCTCAAAGCAAACAGTCTGCAACTCGGAAAATGTTATCACACTTTCGCCAATAGCTAATGTAATTGCTCTCTTAACTGATTTAATAAGTGCTTCGGATATACCATTCTGCCATGGAGCGTCAGCTGACGAGAAGATTCATTTGAGACCTTGTGTTACTCCAAACTGTTGAAGCGATTTCGAGTCTAGATCTTTTAGTGCTTTCTTTAATTCTTTTTTTTTTTTTTTGTATCAATGCAATTTTATTTACAACTCCAAAACACTTACACTATAGTACTAACATTACACTTACAATATGCTTACTAATTACACTTCTTACACATGCACTACTTTACAATACGATACTGAGAGCGTAAAGAAATACGAGGCTACTTAAAATACAATACTAATGTTACTAAGAAAGATACTAGAATTACATTACAATTACTTACAGCTTGATATAATTAAAAATTACACCAACAATATACTACAATGTATTACATAACATAAAAATACATTACGATACAATACAATACATTAGTAACATGACATATTACAGTCCGCTACTATTGCATTTCAAAAAAAGAGAGAAGATTTGAATAATCTCCTATTTAATTGTAAAATATTTACTTGTATCAACAGCCAAACGGCCTTGTGAATAGCGTATCGGTGTTATTAAGTTGGGAGGCACAGGAGACAAATTAACCGACATCGAACGAGTGTTGGAAAGTTACGAAGTTTTCTAGTCTTAGAACCGCCTCTTGAGTTCTGCAGACCCAAATGAAATATCTAGCAATTAAACATAAAAGACGAGTTTTCTTGCTGCTGAAAAAAGGCTTAAAGCCTAATACTGTTGCTGGACTAAAATTACTGGTTACATTTTCATAATTTGTTGTTATCCACTGTTTAAATTCTTGCCAAAAGATATAGAGGTTATACCACAAGACCAAAATAGATGAAGCAGACTTTCCTCCTCAGTCTTACAGAAGGTACACAAATCACTTTGTTTTATTCCTATTTTCTTGAGAAAGGAATTCGTAGCAAGTCTTCTATGTAAAAGTTTAAATTGGAAGATGATTAATTTAATTAATTTTCGTACATTTAAACGGGAGTAGGTAAACCGACTTCCAGTCAATCGTTTCATGGCTTTCAAGTTCGCAATCAGCCAACCATTTTTCCTGGCTTCGAAAAGGAGCTTTTTGCTTTATAGTAACCAGCCTGTCATAAATAGCCTTGCTAGGCTTTTTGGCTTTTAAGAAACTTTGCAGAAAGCTTTGAGAGGATGTAGTATTAAGTGACCGTCTTTCTCTCAAAGATTTTAAAGAAGATTTTAGGCCATGAAGAACTAAATAGTTTGTTTTAACATTGTATCGTTCCTGAAGTTCTTGAGAAGATAAAAAGGTATTCTGGTCTTTAAGAAGGTCTGTAACATTCTGGATACCTTTACTGCTCCACGATTTGTAATATACGGGTCTGTTGTCGATTCGTATCAAAGAGTTGTGCCATAGAGGTAATGAAAGAAAATGGTCAGTAGAGTTCACGTTCGCCTCGTAGCTTATTTCTGACCAAAGTTGTAAAATTTCCGCAGTAAAGGCATCTGTTGTATTGATAAATTTAGATAAGTCATGTCTATTAAGGTTACCTCTGAAAAAGAGTGGACCGCCATAGTGTTGTAATTGCCAATCAAAAAAAAGCTTCCATTTGCCATGATTTTCTGGATCGAGATACTTCTTAACCCACGTGGATTTGAGAGCTTTGTTAAAGGATATTAAATCTATCATTCGCAGGCCACTTTCTGAGTAGTCGCTAATCATTGTGTTTCGTTTTATCTTATCTCCCTTGCCATTCCATAAAAAGTTGAAAAATAAAGTATTTATCTCTTCTAACACGTTGATTTGTTGGGAGGGGCGACAAAATGTAAACTAATTGAGAAACTATCAGGCTCTTAAGTACTGTTATTTTTCCAAGCAAAGACAATCTTCGTAGTTCCCAACAACCTAAAGAGTTAGACACTTTTGCGAATTTATCAGCATAGTTTGCTTCCAAAGCTTCTTCCGGATTTGTAGAAAACCAGACACCTAATGCTTTTCCTTTGTGTTTAATCCACTTTAAATTTTTTCCAGGGCATAGTTTGTCACCCCTATCTTTATAGGCCCCGATCCAAAGAGCTTCTGTTTTACGGTTGTTTAATCTTAGGCCTGAAACCAAACTAAAATTCTCCAGAACTTGTAGAGCGCATATCAAAGATTCCTTCGAGCCGTCGAGAACAAGGGTTGTATCATCGGCATACTGGCTAACTTTAATTTCATTTTCCGATACCATTATTCCTTTTATGGTTTCCTTTTTCCTGATTTTTTCAGCAAGAATTTCCACCCCAAGAACGAAAAGGTAAGGCGAAAGGGGGCAGCCCTGCCTAACTCCCCTTTCAAGTTTAAAAAAATCACTGGACCACCCATTGTTTAAAACGCAGCTCTCGATGTTGTTATAACAGATGTTAATCCATTTAATCATCGAGGGACCAAAATTAAACTGTTGAAAGGGTTTTTCAATAAAGGCCCACTCCATGGTATCAAAGGCTTTCTCAAAATCTAAAAAAACTAATAGTCCAGGAATGTTTTCAGCCTCCGCAAAATTTATAACTCCATCAATTAGTCTAATGTTTTCTCCAATAAACCGGCCTTTCATAAATCCAGTTTGGTCGCTATTCACCAGTTTTGGTAGTACTTTCTTGACACGGTTAGCAAGAGCTTTGGCCGCAATCTTATAGTCGCAGTTGAGTAAGGAAATGGGGCGCCAGTTTTTAATAAGAAATGGTTCTGCATCTTTTTTTGGAATAAGTTTAATTATTCCACGTCTTTGAGTCACTGAGAACTGCTCCTTTTGATGCGCGTGGTTGATCGAGGTTACCAAGTGTTCAGAAATGTTGTTCCAAAAGATTTTGTAAAATTCAGCAGGAATACCGTCTGAGCCTGGTGTTTTTTCTGGTTCCATGCTTTTTAAAGCTTGTAAACACTCTGATTCAGTTAGCAAGCCTTCACAAATTTCTTTTTCATCTGCATTTAAAACTCTGTGTCTTCAAAAAAATTGAAATTCGAGGGTTCGGATTGTTGTTCACTTATGCGGGATTTATATAGATCTCTGTAGAAATTTTCACACTGATGTAGTATCTCTTTATCCGACGTAACAAATTCATTTTCTCCAGTTTTTAGTTGGCTAATAACGCCGTTTTTAAAATGTCTTTTCTCGAGATTTAGAAAATACTTTGTGTTTTTTTCACCCTCGTTATGCCATCTGCATTTGGCACGTAATATTGCACCTTTAGTCCTATATTCAATAATTTTTTCCAGTTCAGCTTTTTTTTCTTCCAGGTCCCTGGAGGCCTCTCTTTTTTCTTGATCTCCCCTCTTACTGGATTCTATCAATTCTTGCAGTACATTTATCGCTTTTTCTATTTCTTCTTCTCTTCTTGAGGTTTTTGTTCTTCTATCTTTAGCGTATTTTATAGACTGTTCACGAATTTTTAGCTTGATCATTTCCCACATCAAGGTGGGGTTTACGTTGTCATCGTTAACATATTCGTCGGTAACTTTTTTAATTGTCGTGCGAATTTGATTTACATAATTAGCATGTGAGAGAAAGGAAGTATTAAGCTTCCAATAGCCAGGGCCTCGTTGATTAGAGTGTAGTGCTGCACTAATTGTAATCAGAGAATGATCTGTTTTTAACCCCATCGTAATGTCAGCGTGTATTATATTACACATCAAACTTTGACTTACCAGAAAAAAGTCTAATCTACACTGAATCTCAGGTTTTTTCCGGCGCCATGTGTATCTGAGTGTGTTGGGATTTAGAACCCTCCACGCGTCAATGAGATCTAATTTGGCAATAAATTCCTTTAACGCTTTAACTGATCTAGTGTGCGTTTTGTAGCGGCCACCTTTTTTATCTTTATCAAGATCCAGTATCAAGTTAAAATCTCCACCTATTATTAAGTCATCGCATTGGAAGTCACTTAAATGATCAAAAAAGTGTTGGAAAAAACTGGGCTCATCTTCGTTTGGAGCGTACAGAGTAGCCAAGGTAATACATTTCCCTTCAGTTTCAATGTCACAGATAATAAATCTGCCATTTGTGTCCGAATATAGCCGAAGAATTTGGAAAGAAAAGTTGTTGTTAAAGAGAATAGCGACTCCACCTTTTGCACTTGAACAGCAGCTAAAAAATGACTTGTAGCCCCATTCTGAAGACCAAATAGATATTTTATCGTTGCTGCAGTGTACCTCTTGTAGCAAGTAAAGGGAAAATTTTTTTGACCTCAGCCAGTTAAATATTTCGCTTCTTTTTTGTTTGTCCCCCATGCCTCGTACATTAAGAGAGCTTATTTGTATCTCCATATAAGTTTTGACTGATGAGAAGAATTATGATCTCCAAAGCCGTGTAACTGAAAATTTGGAGCGATGGTTTTAGCGGAGCTAAAAGCGCGGAAAAGAAAACATAAATACAGAGAGGAGATAACAAGGAATTTTTGGCAGCACAAACATACATTAAAAACATTAAAATTGATTTTGTAAAGATTGAAGCCCTGTGGAATTTTTAAAGGTGTTTTGAGTTACACATTGTTGTGCCCAATGGGATTTGTTTTTCTGCCCCAGGGAAATGAAGTTGCTAATAATATGCACATTGGGTTTAAAAAACATGAGTACTTATTTCCATTTTACAATGGCTGCTAAAGGGAAAAAAAATTATTTTAGATCATCTGGGATTGTGTTATAATCGTATTTTTGACTGTCAATTATCAAATACCTCCCAACAACTTTGACGTTGTCCATTCCTAACTCATCTCTTGCCTTGATCATTGCCTTTATTAGAACTTTCCTCTCTTCTTGAATAGCGCGCGCGAAGTCCTCTGTTATGTAAGCATCTGAGTGCACAGTGGATTGTTTAATTTTACCTCGTTTCGCCCAAACAAGGTTTCTGTCCTCTCGGCTTATGAAGCGCACTATAATCGGTCTTGTTCTTCCCTGCATTCGTTTTCCCACCCGATGAACCGCATGAAATCTTATTGAAGAGGTGTCCAGCTCCAGGTCTTTCTGTAAGATGTCGTAGATCATGGCTTTGCAGTTTTCCTTCTCCATTTCCTTGATGTTGTTGAACCGCAGATTTTCCCGTCTCGTGTACTGCTCTAATTTGGTATTTCTTTCGGTTTCTAGTTTAAGCTGCCTCTCCAGATCTAAAATTCTCTTGTTCATGGCTTCAATGTTGTACGCATTTGTCTCGGATGTATTCTTAACGGCCTCTTTTAGTGATTCGACATCTTCTTGTGTACTGCTTAAACTTTCCTCGATATCTTTTATGGTGCCTTTTACAGCGTCAAGGTCCTCTTTAAATTCATGTCTAAGTTTATCCATGTCTTCATGAAGTGTGGCGAAGCCTTCTGACACTACTTTCTTGAGGCAGTCGATAGAGTCTTTCAGCAGTTGCAAGTTGTCTGGACGAATCGTGCCTTCTTCTTCGACTGAAGAGCTCGAGCCCTGCTTGGAACGTTTTTTCCCTCCCATCGGCTCGAAGGTATTACTTCGTCACGAGGATGCTAAGAACTTGATTTCTTATCCCAAAGTGCTTTTGTAGATCACAATTGGGCAAGAAAAAAAATCATTTTGGCACAGAGCGTTACTCGAGGCGTCCGCTCGCCATGACGCCGGGCCCAGTCTCTCTTTAATTCTTTATTGGCTGCAACAAGCTGAGCTCCATTGTCTGAGTATAGTTTCGATGGATAGCCTCTAATAGACACGAAACGTCGTAGTACCATTAGGAATTTCTCTGTACTGTAATCAGGCGAAACATCTACATGAACAGCTCTTGTTGCGAGACAATTGAATATCAATCCGTATGCTTTTCCCGTCGTTCTTTTCTTTACTTCATCTTTTACTTTAAATGGACCAAAAAAGTCGAGAGCTGTAGAATCCCATGCTGGTGCTGGTTTTAATCTTTCTATTGGTAGTTTACCCATTATCTGTTCGCCCAGTTTTTTCTCCATTTTTCTACAGACAATGCAGTTGTTCTTGATGTATTTAACCAGTTTAAGTAGTCTAATTATCCAGAATCGTGATCGAATTTTACTGGCTGTTGATAGTACCCCAAGGTGTTCTCTTTGATGTATGTGTTCCGCATAGAGTTTCGAGAAACGATGTTCATAGGGTAGCAATATGAGTTCCTGTTTATTGTAGCTCATTTCCATCCATCGCTGACTACGTCCTCCCACTGTATATATTCCATCGTTAAGTTTTCGAGGACAGAGGCGTTTATATTTTTCTTTTTTCAAGTCTTCGTGCATAATTTTCTGTGCTTGAAAAATCCAGAATTGTTCTGCATTTGTAATATCTTCGGGTGTTAGTACTTTAGTTACATTCTTGAATGTAGTTCTCGGCACCTTCTGGTACATTGCCACTACTCTTGCTGTCACTTTTAGCAGCTTCTCAAAATTCGAGTAATTATCAATGTTGATGCGCTTTGCCAGTGTGTCTTCTTCAATTTTGTTCACAATATTGATAGATGTCTTGATAGTTTCTGGTAGCTTTGCTACTGTGGTAGGTGTTTGAGTTATCGGCCACTCGTTTTCAGGTAATCTGAGAAAGTCAGGTCCTGCCTGCCAGCTACTATTGATATCAATGTCGATTGGTCTTTTACCACGTGTTAACCAATCA
>JAHPZR010018964.1:12500-15220 GCA_019787425.1 Platygyra sinensis | reverse complement strand
GGAAATATTCCAATCAACGTATGCGTCGGGAGAACTCGTTAATGTCGGCTCGGACTTCGTTCCAGTCTATCTGTCGTGGCGTAGGGCAAAACGTAAGTCCCCTAGCTAGTAGTTGTGTCTCGTCACTTGAAAGAGTGACATTGCTAAGATTAATTACAGAGTTGGTGTCAAGTTGGATGTTGTGATTGTTTCTCCTCCAGTATCGTGTAGTACGTATGTTGCGTCTGCGTCTGCGGCGACGCTTGTGTGGATGAGAAGTTGTGTTGTGATTGGCGTGAAGGGTAGTGGCTGTAGTGATCGGTGTGAGTTGTGCGTCACGGTCAGTGTCTGTGGCGTTACTGCTGGTGATGATCCTGTTATGCGAATGCAAAGCCTGCTGGGAAGTGTACTTACCGTTAAGGGTCCTTTTCTTACAGCGCCTAGAATCTAAAGTTTTGCAGAGTTCAGTAGCAGTAGCTTTAAGGAATTCCGTAATGTTTCTAAAAGTGGCAGCAGGACAGGTAGATTTAAGTTGTTCGAGCGAGTTTCTAAGTTTGATTTTAGTTTTCTTGTAGTGTTCTTGGTATTTTTGGTTCAGTAAGTTCATCATTTGAAATGATGTTTTCCTGAGAAGTGATTCCAGCTTTGAAGAAAATGTTGATCGTCAGTGTCAAATGAAGGTCTGCATTTAATAGAGAGTCCCTTGGGAATGATCTTGTGTGTCCGATAATAATTGTAATTTGAAATATGGTGTTCATAGCGGGTAACTTTTAGTGAAGACAAACGAGAAGAAATTTAATCTTATGTTTAACCACTTGTACCTTATGTAGTATATTCCATTTTGTATCTTGTCATTCATTAGTTTGTTCAACGTTTTATTTCCTATTTTTGTTATCTTGTCATTGTTAGGTCACTTTAACGGTCAGCTTTTGCTGTAATACTATATAGGCTTTTACCGTTGTTGTTTAAATTGTAACGTCTTTTCTCAGTTTGTAAACAGTCCCTGAAGAAGTCAGGCCGTGCCTGACGAAATATTGGAAAGTACAAAACAGTTAACCCCAACCGTACGGTCAGCCTTTCGTGTTCAGTTTCTATACTTGGAGTATGGCCGCCATGTTGCGCGACTCCGTCGTCGTGCGTACGCGCCCACGAGCAATGCTGCTGGGCCATGATAACCATGAGAAAATCAACTCATGGGTTTCCTTTTCGTCCTATATGACTATTGGGCCGTCGGAGCTCCGCTAAAATGTAGCATGTATGCGAGGCATTCGGGCTATTTGTAGTTTTAGCCCAAAAATTGCCTCGCGTCCACGTTGGATTGCATTGTAATGGAAATGAAAAAATTTAAACGGTGAAAAGGGCTATTGCTCGCAAAACTCAGATGAGTGCTCGTTTTGCGTGAGCTCGCAAACCTTTTGCAACTTGCCCGCATGCTCGATTTTTCGAGCAGCGTATGCATAATTTGCAACTTCAACCTCCCCTCCCCCACCCTCAAGAAGAAATACGCGGTCTACTCTTAATGATAAAACGCCGCCAGCGAGGACAGATTAATTTTGCCTTTTCAGAAAGCCTATTTCAGACATCATATGGAAAGTACATCTCCAAAATTAGGCCTTTTGAAGCTTTAATTGTTGTGAGCTTTAAAAAAATATTTCGAATTTTTTATATAGATTTACCACCGTTTTCCTTGATACGCGACTTTCGAAAACAAAACACCCGTTGAAACGTTTCCAAAATTTCCGTCAATCATACATGTTATCGACAGATCGGATCAAAATCCACCAATCACAGCCGGCTAGCATGACGTAAAGAAGGTCTGAAATTCACACTAGTGGCTGTGATTGGTGGATTTCGATCCGATCTGTCGATAATACGCAAGACTGACGGAAATTTTGGGAAACGTTTGTTTTCCAAAGTCACGTATCAACGAAACGGTGGTAAGCAGTTGCGTGTACTTATTAGCCAAGAAAGCGTATAATTTCTGTTCGGGTTGGAAAAAGTTTTACCTCGATTGTTGTTCACTTTCTTGACTTATGAGTACTGTAGCACTTAACTACGTCCTGCGGCATTGTCGGTTACTTATGGTTTGAGCTCGTGCAATTGTCAAAGTGAAAACTAGCCCTAAGAGGACTCGAATCAGGGCCGTAGCCAGAAAAAAATTTTGACTGAGGTAATGTCTATGAATAACTTATGACTGAGGCAAGCAGTCCATGGTTGAGTTCTCTTCCTAGGTATTAGGTACTATAAACAACAAAGCCAAAGAAATGACCGAGGCAAGTGCCTCGGTTGGCCTGTTACTAGCTACGGCGCTGCGAACATGACTAAACTAAACCTTCATTTACCCTCGGCAGTTTTATAGCACAATGCTAGTGGGGCCAAGCAAACAATTGAGCAAATAATTCAAACTAAACACAACATTGACCGGAGGCAAACCAGTTGACTATTTACAAGAGTGGTCGAAGATTTAAACTCGGGACTACCGAGGAACAAATCCAGGCAGTGGTCAGAGCATGACTGGAACCGGGACCGCCGGATTGCGAGTCCGACACGCTGACCACTCCTTAACTCTTAGCTGCTCTTATGTACAAAAGACAATGCGTTTTAAAAATTCTATCCGTAGGATTTTGTAGCAACGTAGCAGTTTGTTTTCTATGTAGGATAATTTCAAATTTCAATTCCTAGTGGCGCATAATATTTGAGCTAACTTTTAGGCCATTATGCGCGGGATTTCAGGGATATTT
>JAHPZR010018964.1:0-7500 GCA_019787425.1 Platygyra sinensis | reverse complement strand
CAAACGTCTATGGCTAAACGCCCATTTAATTACATTTGTGCTAACTACAGGTGAAAAAGAATGGATTTAGAAAAACCTTTTTGTAAATTAAATTAAAATAATTTTAAAAAATAGTCATTGCTAGTCTTAGCTTAACACTCTCTCGGCTAGCGTTACACAATTCTTAAAATTTCTAGCATGTGCCGTAGATGCAGACTGCGAGAGACAGGATGGGCAGAATTCGGTTATTTTCATTGTTATTTCAAAATGGTTGCTCCCAGAGCTCTCGTTTTCCGAACCGTTGGTCAAGGGGAACGAGGCTCTGGGAACGAGATTGATTTCTATCATGAACAAAATACATGCAGTAATGTCTTGGCAACATGTAAACTGAGTTTCAATAATACTGACATTTTTCAGTGACGAGATGTTCGACAATTGCAAAAATAGGGCGGTTCTTGGTGCACACAAAGCATAAGATCAATTTCACGTCTTTCTAGCTTTTTCAAATATAACTTACTAAATTCCTCGAAAGAGGATTTGTTGTTATTCAAACCAACTTATTGCTAACTAAGGTTCTTATTTTCGAATCTCAATTTTCAGTATTTCAAACAACCAAGTCCTTTGTTAATTGGAAAGCTGTTATTTCAAGTAACCAGTAGTGATAGATATCATTATGTAAAAGATAATTGCTAAAAAAAAAACAGCCTTATTAAAATCTATTGAAATATTCAATTTAGTTGTTTTTATTTCACTGTAAAAGTTAAGTTAACAGCAACGACGTTGCGACCGTTCGACGGTCATTTCCCAGTTGAAAAATAAATGTTTTGTATGCGCTTAAATATCTTGTGAATGCTAAAGAGGTATACTGACTTAACTCTAAAATGTAGAAACAATACATGAAAAACGTGATATGAACGATTAAGAAAACGTTAAGGCGATAGAAACGATGTAAAAGTGACTCGATCCGCAGGAAGCTATGTTCTTAATTATTTCATTTTTTTTATTATCGTTTCTATCGCCTTAACGTTTTCTTGCATTGTTTCTATGTAAATATTTCAGAGTTTTCGTCAGTATCTCATTATCATTCTTACAATCGATTGTAGATATTTAAACGCATACAAAAATTTTACTTTTCAACTTGAAAATGACCCTCGAATGGTCGAAACGTCGTTTTTTAAACGTAAACTTTTATAGTGAAATCCGTCTCTAAAAATCTGTTAATTAGTTTCTTTTCTAACAGTAATTTTCATTTAAGCAGTTTTAGGGCTAATGTTGGTGAAGAAGAAGTTTCCATCAACAAGCACAGGTGTTAACAAAAGACTACAAAACATGCTATATGGTAGGGCATAATAGGCATGTTTGTCATCTGCTACCAACAGAATCAATTTTTTTTGGCTTCGAAAATGCCCTTTGATGACTAAAATTGAGCTCCAACACGACGAAATGTGACAACTGAAACAGCTTAACAAATAACAAAGACGGGTGTTGTCAAATTATAGGAACATTTCAAGCTAACTCGATAACTATTTAACAAATATTGGTTTTGAAATATTGCTTACCTATCGTTCATTGTTTTTAGTTGTTACATATTACGTGTATGCAGCAATAAGGTTTCACTCCTGGTTATCATTGAAAAAAACCGTTTTCCTTCTAACAAACGGTGTGGTTCTTTAAAATGAATCGCGAGCTCTTCAGAAATTAATCTTCGCAAATAAGAACCCTGCATAAAAACTGGCTGAAGTAAACATTTTAGGAATAACAACAGTGAAATCAGCTGCTGAGGAATTAATATTAGTTTTTCAAGTTTTTAAAAGCTAAAAAGGAATAAAACCGTTTAACACGAAACTGACAACAGATAAATAAACGGTATTTTCAAATTTTAGTTTACATTTTGCAAGGTATTCTTGTATTGAATTTGGAAACAGCACGTGCTTAGTTGTATCCGTTTAATCTTCACATAAGGGGGAATATTTGTAGAGGGAACAAATATGTGAAAACTTGTGTTCCTAGTAACTGTTGAACATCCTAAAATAGTGGCGAGACTAACAACCGTTGTATTGGATGACCCAATTTCAATTTTAGTGCTGGCGGTGAAAGCTACGATCAAATGATCTTAAGCTCAGGCAAAAGGCGACTAGGTAGGGTATATTAGACAATTTCTCATGTATTAGTAAAGGCCAGAATAATCCTCAGATTTTTGACTAAACTTTGTGTTCCAAGAGGACAAAACAGTAAACGCCAATAAGTTTTTTAAAGAGACACAGTTATTGCCACATTAACGTGGCATTTTAAGCCAACAAGTTACACATAGAAAATGGAATCGAAAATACGCTTTATTTCTGTTACGTTATGTTACGTGTAAGTAAAAAGATAACATATAAATAAAAAAAATTGTGTTTCCCTTGCAAATTTACCGGTATATATAGTCTCCATTTCGTTTAACAAGGAATTTAAAACTGCTTTTTGCAGCAGTTCGATAAAAAAAAAGTGATCTGTAAAATTTACTATAGCTGTTAAAAAGGAAATTTACAGGTAGAAAAAAGGTCATTTCAGAGATACCTTTCAAAGAATCAAGTAAATTGTTAGCTGGAAAGTTGTTCTTTCAGGGAACCAGTAGTGGTACCCGATATCATTACGTAATATGTAATAGCAATACCCTCCTACCTAAACGTGAAAAGTTTCAAAAGAAACTACGGTGCTGCGTCAGTGGGGACTATTACAAGACAATTCATGGTTTATCAACTGTGAATTGACCACCGTAAAGAGATTCCAGCAGCGACGTTTCGAGTGTTAGCCCTTCGTCGGACGAAGAGCTATTGCTCGAAACATCAGTTTTGGAATCTCTTCACTCATCAACGCAGTTGATAAAACCGAATTATCTTGTAATACCTTTTTAAGGCTGGTTTTCACTAGCGAAGGAGTCGAACTAGGAGTAGAAGTCGTAAGATCGCTTATGACCTAGGAAAAATCAGAGTCACAAACTTGACGGAATCGGAGTTGGAAGAATCAGAACGTTTCCACTTCTTTCGATTCCATTTACGGCACCGACACTTATGATCCCGTGCAAATAACATCGCCGGAGTTGAAAGCGAAAGAGGAAGAACCAGTAATCACAACAACAACAACAACAACATTTTATTAAAATTAGAAATACAAAGCCCGGAATCGAGCATTGTGATCTGTTTATTCTTCCGCTAGCTTTCACTTTCGACTCCGACACTAATCTAGTTTTCATTAAATCTTAAGCGGCGAAGTAACAAGCAGAATCAGTGTTGTGCTTCCGATTGCGTCAGTTTGATATTTTTCAAGATCGTATCGCTCTAAGCTTCTGATTACGACCTAGGCTACGACTCTGTCGCAAGAAAAAAAAAACAGCTTTTAAAGAACTATGGAATTATTCAACTTACTTTTTTTTACTTTTCCACCAACGGGCACAGTTGCTAACAAAAGACTATAAAAAAGCTATGGGTAGGGTGTACTTGGCAAGCTTGTCATCTGCTACTGACCAAGGGAATAATTGTTTTGCTTGGGAAATGCCTTTTCACTATTAAAATCGAGCTCCAAGAGGACGAAACGTGATCACTGAAACAGCTTGACATATAGGGAAGACGGGTGTACATGTTGTCAAATTATAGTTACATTTCAAGCTAATTCGGCAATTATTTCACAAATATCGGCATGGAAGTATTGCTAAAACATGGTTCATTTTTTTTTTTTTTTTGAACAATAATTTTATTTTCACAAACGGTTACAGATTCACTGAAATTACATAACAGAAACAGTCTACACATTACAATCTACATACTGTAATACAATCTAACATCGTTCATCAGTTATAACAGAATCAATAAGGTGACGTCGACACTCCCGGTTACCGGCTGAAGAAAACCTCTTTCCTAATAAGAAACAGCTTGGTTCTTTGAAATAGATTGCAAACTTTTGAGAAATTAGTCTTCGGAGATAAGCACCGTGGTAGTAAGCTGGCTAAATTAATAATTTTCATCGTAACAAAAAAAACGGCTTCTGAGGAGTTATATAAGTTTTAGAGTTTTTCACAACCTAAGAGAGCATTGTAGCCATTTAACACGAAACATAAAACAGTTGAATAAAAGATATTCATAAATTTTAATTTGTGAAAGTTGTGTTTCAAGTACTTTAACAGAAGCCAAAGTGAGTGGTAAGACTAACAAAAGGTGGAAATTATCCTTACACTGTTGACTAAACTCGTGTTCCAAGAATACGAGAAATTAACAAAATTTTAAACGCCTCTAAAGAATTCAAAGAAGAACGTTTACTGCCACATTAACGTGGCATATTTTACATAAAAAGTGGATCGTTACCTGTAAGTAAAAATGAGGTATCAAATGAATGTAGTTATAGCTGAAAAAACCTTTCTGGCCAGCGAACAACGGATAGGTTCTTTGAAATTATCAGACCGGACACTGAAATTGGTGTTTGGAAACAACCAGTCAAGTGCCACTAGTTTCTGGGCTCATTTGCGGTGTAAAACAGTCCCAGTTACGTCATGAAGAATACGACAAAGAAAAACAATGATCCCACTTGAGACAATACTGAGAACTTGAGACAAAAGAACGATACAATGCACATGTATTGACCGTTTTTCACCGAACATAAACCAGTTTCTGTGTTTTCAATAAATTGGAAATCACCATTAATATCAGGAGCTACTATATTTCGTATCATACTTCTTTTAGTGGGAGGCGCGGTGGCTTCATGTTTAGTGCCCTCGTCTCCGGAGCGAGCGCTCCAGGTTCAAGACCTGGCCAGGTACATTATGTTGTGTTCTTAGGCTTCTGTATTTTGAAAAGCCTTTTAAATAATGAACAAATATATATTTTTTTATGTAATAGGCACTTCACACGGCTTGTCTAAGGTCCTGTTTACATGGAATTAGGGTGACCCTTCTAGAAGGGGCACCCTCTTAGAAGGGTGACCATTGCCTATTGTTTTTTCCGGTTTGGTTTACACGAGATGTAGGGTCACCCTAGGGGTATTGCTCACAGTAAAAAATTTCTTTGAACGGTTGCACAGTTAAGCACGCAAACAACAAACTGCACTTTAAAAACCTTTATTTTCTCACTACTTTTACAATTATCGCTCGCTCTTTCCTGGCAGGCCAAGAGCGTCAGGTCTACAGGCGAAAACACTACTTAACTACAACGAAAAGCCGGCTTCCATGCTTAAGGAGCAGCCGGGGGAAATAGTTTTCATTTGCCACAGCTAACTTTTTGGTTGCCACGGTTGATGTTCTTACCACTAGTTTTGATGTTATTATTACATGCATTGTTCTGTTGACCGCCAGTACCCTTGTTCTTGTTAGTCTTCTTTCTTCCCTTGTTCTTTTTAGTGTTTCCACCACCGTTGTTGTTAATGTTCTTGTTTTTGTTGTTTCCACCACCGTTGTTGTTGTTGTTGCTACTGCTGCTGCTGTTGTTTCCAGCACCGTTGTTGTTGCTGTTTCTGTAGAAATCGTGGGTGAAGTCATTTGTCACCTGACGCTGGCCAACATGGGACGAAACAAAAACATCTATATGTAAAAAACAACAAAGAAACTGTAAATTAGTATAAGTTATCGAATAGTGTAAATCCTCAGCTTACTTGCATTCAATGAATTGTACAAGCCCTTAAGCCACTGCAATTTAAAAAAAAATTCAAATATCACCAAGAACAGAAGATTATCAAACGTAGGAAACAATTAAACACAGTCTTAATTCTGCAGTCCATAATTAAAGCGCTCAGCATAAAATGGATATCTACCTGTGTGATCATGTATACGTTCATGTACTGGATACGTTATTAAATTATGTAAAACTAAGCAATGGCTAAAAGAAGGTGGGTAGACTAACCAAGGTCTTCGTCATGGCTTTCGTCGAAGAAATAAATAAATCATAACAGTCCTTAGTGTAAACGATTTTAATAAGGCAAAATCACTGAGGAACGAATGCAATGGGTTGTCTTTGAGACACCTACAGTGTAACACAATAACACGCTTACCTGAGCTTGGTTATTGAGAGGGGCTGACGCCACCAAGACCAGAGATATTACGAAGAAAACAAAGCACTTCATGGTCCTTAAGAAATCAATAAAACAAATTAGTATGCTATTTAAATCGCTTGAGTTAAGTCGAGTAGCGCTGACTCATTGTAAAGCGTTTTAAGCTCATTAATAATGCACGACATAATAAACCAATTGTATGGCCTTATTTGGGACACTTGGATGCCCCTTCATACCAGGTAAAGAACAGATTCAAACACGCTTGATCAGATATCCAACACACGTGTTAGGATATCAAAACACTTCTGTCTGGATATCAATTTGCAAAAGAATGCAGCACTTGACAAATGTTTACAAACTTCCAAGATTACAGCGATCATCCTTTGCAGTTTACATTACTACTGTTTTGTTGTAAACAACAAATATATTGCTGCAACCAACGGTTTCAAACTGTGTTCTTTAATATCCGTTAATACACATATCCGTTAATACACATATGCGTTCGAAATCTAGAAAGGAAATATTTACCCGATGGTTGTCCTCAACGTTCTTTGTGTCTGATACACAATCAATTAGTGATTGTTTCGTTTTATGATTGTTCAATTATAGCTTATTAACGATTGTTATACTTTCACGCGTAATTAATTAATCTAGAGTGAAACACTCCCCCGCCCAAATTCTTAGTTACAGAGTTTGATTATCTATAAGACACGTCATAAGATTGTTATTAATGTTCAGTGTCAAGGGTTAGTTAAATTATATCATGTGTTTAGTAAGATTGGTGCTCCTCCTTTTCGTCCACTGGTAGAAGTAGTACCAGTCTGTTAACTGATCGTTCGACTGTAATGTATCCTCTTCCATTATACTTATGGGCTGGTTTTCCTGGTTTAGGGTTCTTGTATGCTACGTGTACTTTTCTTACTATACCGTCTTCTCCTGGAAACACTTGCGATACTTTTCCGAGCTTCCATTGGCCCCTGATCTGGTTTGAGTCTTGAATAAGGACGATATCCCCTTTTTTTAGATTTCTTTTTGTTGTGTGCCATTTTTGTTGTATAATGAGACTTGGAAAGTAATCTCTAGTCCATCTTCTCCAGAAATGATCAACAATTTTTTGGATGAATTCGTATCTGCGACGTGGATTATCTGTTTGTATGAATGGTCCGCTTGGTGCTCGTGACGTTGAACGTCCAAGCAAGAGATCATTAGGGCATAAGTAAGATTCGTCATCCGGTGAGGTTGGGTGTCTACCTATCGGTCTTTCGTTTATCAAGTTAGCAGCCTCAAAGCAAACAGTCTGCAACTCGGAAAATGTTATCACACTTTCGCCAATAGCTAATGTAATTGCTCTCTTAACTGATTTAATAAGTGCTTCGGATATACCATTCTGCCATGGAGCGTCAGCTGACGAGAAGATTCATTTGAGACCTTGTGTTACTCCAAACTGTTGAAGCGATTTCGAGTCTAGATCTTTTAGTGCTTTCTTTAATTCTTTTTTTTTTTTTT
>JAHPZR010018963.1:42500-64778 GCA_019787425.1 Platygyra sinensis | reverse complement strand
GTATAGCAAACAAATCTGACTCCAATTTTGGAAACTGATTTGTCACCTCTTTCTAATCGAACTACGCTTCAGAAAAAGTGTGTGAAAGAAATGGGCATTTTGCTTAAAAGGACTAAAGGACTCGTACGGGATGATGTAAGGCTAGCCATTCCTCGTGTCTTTTATCAACGTAAATCATGTAAATTGCTGGTTGCTCATCGCATTCCAATTTTTCTGTCTTCTATTTTCGCTAGAGAAAAGTTATCCAATAGCCCTTTTCACGGTTAACTTTGCTCATTTGCATAACAATAAAATCTGGCACGTTTGCAAGGCAATTTCGGGCTATTTTGTACTTTTAGCCCGAAATTGCCTCGCATCCACAACAAGGAACTTCAAACATTACCGGCCCGATCAATTTCTTGCTGGCGTTTCGCAAGTACCCTGGTCCGTTTTGGACGTTTTTGAGTGACCCTGAAGATAAATTGAATGCGTTTAACCTATTATTCAACAACGTATTAGGCGAACATGCTCCCATCAAAACAGTCAAAATTCGTGGACGTCCCAACCCTTATGTAACATGCGAAATTCGGGACCTTATGAGATCTAGGGACCAATGGAAGAAGGTTACCCAAAAAAACCAGATCCACATGCTTGGTCTGTATACAGGAACCTTTGTCGGGTGGTCACAGAACATGAAATAAGGACCGCTGAGAAAATATTCATCGCAGAGCAGGTTGTAAACAACAAAAACAACTCTAATTGCCTCTGGAAAGCAATCCGTTTGTGCATACCCAAGAAGTCCGCCTCTCAAAGGAATTATTCCAAAGATGACAAAATTGTTGCTGATGAGTTCAATAATTTCTTTTCCCTTGTGGGAAAGAGTACCATCAACAGAATTACTTAACTAGCAGAGGAATCGAATTATACTCTCAATCAATGTTCATTTTTATTCCGAGAATCTACTCATTGTCAGAGCAGTTCACCCTTAACGCAGTGAAGTGCGAACAAGTACAAAACATTGTCACATCAATGGCGAGTGGTAAAGCCCCTGGGACTGATAAAATTCCGATCCATATGATCAAAGATTGTTTACCCGCCCTCTTGCCATCGTGAACGTCTATTATCAACGCTACCTTTGAGTTTGACACCTTTCCTTTGGCCTGGAAAACAGTTGAAGTAACCTCGATACCCAAGGCTGGAGACCACGACATTCCAAACAATAATACAGAGACCGATTTCACTGCTCCCTGTCTTTTCTAAAGTCAGCTTACATCATATCTACGTACTGTCGAGAGGCCGTTTATCATCCAAACAGAGCGGAAATAAACAGTGGCATTCAACGGAAACATTCGTCATTCAAACAACAGATAGTCTGCTTGCGGCCGGTTTTTTTCTCTAAGGGGCACTTAGACGCCCGGGCTTAGACGAGTCATTAGTCATCACGAACGCAAAAGAGCGATATGGCAGTATGGCCGAGGAGGGAAGAAGGGACAGACGAAATCCTAAATGCCATTGACAAAAAGAAACTAACTGCAGTTGTCCTTCTTGACCTAAGCAAAGCCGGCTTTCGACAGTATTGACCATCAAATACTTCTTGCTAAGGTACAGGACATTGTTGCGTCCAGATCTGCGATAGAATGGTTCGTCACGATACCAATATGTGCGAACAGATACAACTCTGTCGAGCAAACTACCTGTTAGCTCTGGCGTTCCATAAAGGGAGCATCCTTGGCCCATTACTCTTTAACATCTATGTTAACGACGTCCCTTCTGTACCAGAAAATTGTTCATCGCAGTGTTACGTCGACGATACCAAACTACTCATGTCATTTCATCTCCACGATCAGCACTCGGCGATAGCAAAGATAAATAAAGACTTGTTAAGTATTCGGAACCGGTGCTTTGATAATCAGCTTTTACTCAACCCAGATAAAACAAAATTAGTGATATTCGGCAGCCGACAAATGACTGCTAAGGTTAGCGACTTATGGCTATTTCTATTGGGGAAGGAACTCTAGCCCGTTAAGGCTGCAAGAGACCTTGGCGTCACACTGGATTCTAATTTCACGTATAATAAGGCCGGGGGGAGTGGGGGGTAGTTAACAGAGTTTAATAGAGGGAGGTTCCGCCCCGAGATCCAACCCCTTACCTTTTGTATACAATTTTGGCAGAAAAGGTATCCCTTTTATATACCTTTTATTTAAAAAAGGTACCCTTTTCGCATACCTACTTTAGAAAGTCTTGCTCTCATTTCCACGTAGTGCTTAATAAGTGGACTGATACAGCCATAAGGGGCGTTTTTAGAATTAAAGGCCCTTTCAAATACCTAAATGACCGATTTCCCTACCCTTTTACATACCTCAACTTGTGAAATCCCTACCCTTTTATTTACCTGAAACCTGAAAAAGGTACCCCTTTCGGGCGGAGCATCCCCGTATAGGCCATTATAGGGAGTACCCCCCAGGGATAATAAGCATATTGTTTCCACTGTATCCTCATGCATGTCACGATTAGGCCAAATTAACCGCGTTAAGTATATTTTTGATATACGTGCCTTAATTATTATTATAAATGCCCTAGTGTTTAGTAAATTATTCTATTACTCTTTTGTTTGGAGCAATACTACTCAAGCTAATCTGGACAAGCTCCAAGCTGTACAGAATTTTGCGCTAAAAAGTTTGATGACATAACTCCTTTGCTGAAAGGCTTGCGCTGGCTACCAATCAGGCAACAACTTTATTTTCGTTTTGCTGTTCTGGTTTTCAAGTGCGTGACGAGATGTGCTCCCGATTATTTGACATCTAAGTCACCTAAGCTCGTCAGAAGATCCGCCGTCTCAACAAGGAATACAAGAAATTCTCAACTCTTGGACATTCCACTCTTCCGCACAGCTAGCGGCCAAAGGACCTTTCAATATAGAGCGACCTCTCTGTGGAATGAGTTGCAGCCTGCGCTCAAACTTAGCCCATCTGTAACGGCGTTCAAGCGTTTACTCGGGCAAAAGCTTCTTAACGACTTCTTCAATGAATTTTTTTAAAGTGCACCTAACACCAAAAATTTTTTTCGCTAAAATAATAAAGCTTATTTTGTGGAGTACTTTGGCGCAAAAATTTTTTGATTTGGATAAATTCTCGAGTTTTTATGCGCCGTCAAAGTACGCCCTAATGCCGCCATTTTGGTTCGCGATCGAGTTTAACGGGGCATGGGTCGAGAGCCGGATGTGACGTCAAATCCAGAACGCGATGATTCTGCAGTTCACATATTTACTTGTTTTTGTGGGAAAGGCTGAGAAAGTAGTTCGAGAAATTGTCAGCCAGGAGCATTGTAAGGGGGATGTAGCTACTCAACAAACATACAGGAGGTATTACGCTTCATGTCATACCGATTTTAATTAGAGATGATCGACTTGAAGCGAAGAAACGTAGAAAGCGATGGGTCGATTTCATGAAAGCGAAACGCGAGCTGTCAAGGAGTTTGTTGATCTGTTCTATGAATTTCAAACCAGATAATTTCGTTCGACGCCTCAATTTGTACGAAGAGGAGGAGATTTTGCCGAGTCCATGGCTTAAGCAAGACAGATTTGGTAAAATATGCTTCTCAGATCTATCGATTCATGCATCCGCTGTTGGATCTAATCTGAGAAACAGCAGTCAGTCAGTGCAGCCGACAGAGACAGAAGGCAGGAGAATAGTGAGCGAATTTTTTCTGAGCAAATGTTCTCTGCCCTAATATGCTTAAGTTTCCTTCCTTGGTTAATTCTTAATTTGAAAGAGAAATCCGGGGGGGTAATTTTGGCAGAACTCAATTCCTTTCCAAGACACTCTTCTTTGAGTCTCGACAACAAAATTAGGGAATTTAAGATAACCACGACGGCAACGGCAACGCGAACGTCACTAAACAAAAGGTTTAATGAGCAGGGCAGGGTTGTTCGAAAGCCGATTAACGTTAACCCAGGGTTAAACGTTAACTGAAGCACTACGTTTTCTTATTTAAAAATGTTTTTCGCCTCTAACGTTTGGTGTAGGTTGAGATTACTACAGGCCAAAACTGAAGGCTAAACAATATAAACAGAACACCTCACCAAAAAGTTACAAAACTGAGATAAAAATTCTCGCTAACCCTGGGTTAGCTTAATCGGGCTTTGAACAACCCGACCCAGAACAATAGCTGTGCACGTGCGTTATAAATTTTTGTACATTTCTTTGCCGTCTTCTCCAAAACAACAACGTGAAATGACCAATTCTGCGTTGTCTGAAGAACGTGAACTACGACGGCTGATTTTTTTAAATTTTATTTCAAATTTATTGCGGTGTCCCAGATTCAGTTTCGCGATAGCTTTGACAGTGATAAACAAACTTAATGACTTAAGAGTATCCCGAGATTCGTAGGTAAAATATAAATTCTTTTTTTAATCCACGTTGTCTTCGGCGTCGCCGTAGTAGCTTCTTAAACTCCCTATTGACTCACTGCAACAATAACATTAGCTCATGTTTGGAGGGAAGCAACGCTACATTTATTTCCACATCGCACGTAAAGAATACAAACACTGTGTAAAGACGGATAATCAGTTGATCTACATCATGAACGCATTAGTTAAATAATTCTAAGAAAGTGAATGGACTTGACTGTTATTTCAAAGGTATACTATGCGAGATAGACAGGATAGAAGGTGCGAAAATATTGTAAACACGCGTCACGCGCTACAAATTATCTTATTACTCTATGACTTCTACATATCTTTGCCGTCGAGTATGTCCTTCAGAGCTCGTTCGAATTCTTTAGTAGCTTCTACCTCTTGGTATTTGGTTGTCTTTTCTTAGTTGGCCAGAGGCTGGGCGGCTGGGTGCTCGGCAAAAGACTAGCAAATAAATCAGCTTGGTCGTCGTCGAGTGAAGTCCTACTTCAAGTCTTCAGCGATATAATAAATTTAAGAGTCTTCTGAGTCAACATTCACTTCGGAATCCGACGAAGTAGAAGACATTGTTACTAAGAACATAAATCTGTTGACTGTGGAGTCCCAGCGAAAAACTTGTGCGGCGAAATCGCTACTACACTCGTAAAAAATAGAAGACCTGACTGGGACAGTCGAAGCGTTCGTTCTCGATTTGACGTCACAGCTTACACTCTCCCCAGATTCCCCATGCGCGGTCGCGAACCATTGGAAACTCGGTTTTGACGGGGCATAAAAATTCGAGGATTTAACCAAATCAAAAAATTTTTGCGCCAAATTACTCCACAAAATAAGCCTTATTATTTTAGCGAAAAAAATTTTGGGTGTTACGTGCGCTTTAACTTTATCTTTTTATCATTGTCATGTACTTAGGTCTTAATTGTGTAATGTAATTTGACTCTGAAAAGCCCCTTGGGGACGAGCCAATAAAGCATGTATGTATGTATGCAAATGAGAAAAATTAACCGTGAAAAGGGCTATTGGTGTTTTCACGTCACGCAACTAAGCTTAATTATCACGCAAGTGGAAAGTAAAAACGCTTACCAGTCAAGAAATTGAAATATCTGAGGGACTCCAAAATGGCGCCCGGAAACTAGTGGAACCAGTGGCTCTCTGAAAACGTTTCTTCGCTCTGCTAAACTTGAAAACATTCAGATAGGCACTTCTCTCAACATATAGGTTACTCAGAACTCGAAAACGTAGGGCGAATCGATATCTTCGTGCACGTAACATGTTACCCAGAAACAATGCCAATGGCACGCATGTGAAAAAACAATGTGTTGACTGTTCTATCTCCAAAAAAGAACAGTCTACCGGATTTCCAGAAGGAAAAAACCTCCGATCCACTCGCGGGTTACTTTTAAAAGTTTATGTTCGTGATTTTTTCTTTTTCAAAATCCTAAAATAATAACTCGTAGGTATCACATTTGTAAGGAAGTAACAAGGAAGGCATCAACCTCGTTCCCAGGGTCTCATCTTACCGCTCCCTGGAGCGAGCGAGGAGGGCGGTTAGATGAGAGACCCTGGAAACCAGGTTGGGAAGACATTTGCTAATCTGCGATCAGGCGTCCTTTTTCATCGCGGTGGGAAGGAACCTTCCCACCGCAAAAAAAAAGGACGCCTCATCGCAGGTTAGGCACTTGCTGTCTGCATGCATGTCACGTTAGAAATTGCTACAGGATACAAACGCAAAGGAACAAGGTTAGGTCCTTATTGTCAATCTAGACGCCATATTTTTTTGTACCCGATCGCAACTAAATCTAATTAAACCATTATTGGCTGAGATCAGTGGTAACAGCATTCCTATATTTCAAATATTTCTCAAAACCAATTTAAGAGCAATTAACATTGAGGGCCGTCGTCATTACAGATTACCGCAGACTCAAATTCCCATTGGTTGAAAGGCGACAAAACTGTCATCACCTTGACAACGGCTGATCATGATTGTGCCTACAATCTGGGACAGTATAAGATGGAACAATTATCCCCCATCCCCCCCAAAGCAATGATGAAGGCGCGAAGGAGCAAAAGCGCGCCATTTTGGCATCATTGAAATAGGGGGAGGGGTGGCCCAGGTGTTCCATTTATTTTGTCCAAGATTGTATGGAGGCTTTAAACGTGACAAGACAAAGGGAGCCAGTAATTAGGAACTAATATGCAGCACATTACGGCATTACAAGGAAGTGGTGTGTGTCACAGTCACGCGCGTCAGAGCTCAAGCGTAACGCTGATAATCTAAGTTTAGGTTCTACAAGTAAAGTATATTTTGGTAACAATAAATAAATTGAGGCGTAATTCTAACCCCAACTTTCCAGAGCACACAGTTAGATTAATAACGATCCATATCAATGCTCGAAAAGCTCAGTACAAACTGCCATTGGCAAAAACGAACACCAGACGAAGCACTAAGCTGCAGTCTAAATTCTAAAGACAACTTCAAAATTTCACATTAAGCGAGATATTAAGCACAGAACAATCTATCGTATTTCCAGGAGCTGATCAATGAGACTATAGAGTCCATGAATAGCCGTATCGCTGACATAATACGAAATAATGGCGAAAAACTGAAGTCAATAAAAGTACCGTTCTCTACAGGTACTCAGGCGCGGTACTGTGTTAAAACGATTCTTGCACGTTTTTGTGACGGTTCACGACAAACTTCATACGATTTAAGGTTGGTTTTGGACGGTTTAAGACGGTTTTTGACGACTTTGGCGATCAATGAAGTAAACAATGAACTAAGAGTTTTTTTACTGCCCTGCTACAAAACCGTGGTTAACCGTAAAGAATCGTCATTAGACAACTTGTAAATCGTTGAATTTTATTTCAACGCAGACAAAAATCGCGTCAGACATCTTTTTTTAATAAAAAAAATCTATTTTACTGAAACAAAATAGTTCAAAAGACTAATATCTAATAACGGCCTGAAAAGTTAAGGCTTTAAAAATAACGGGCTGCAATCGTGAGGGTTAAAGTGGCGCATTGGATAAGCGCGTAAGTCTCAGGTCTAAGTGGCGTGCATGAACTCCCTCCGGATAGAGACCGTTTTCTTCTCCTACTATTTTTCTTTTTTTTTTCCTTTCTGCGGGTAATATAAGTTGAACTGTTTTTTTTTTTATTTCGTCGTAAAATCCGCTGGCAAGGAATGCCAGCGCACTGGTATTCACTTCATCTCTCTTACATTAATGAGCCCTCCCTCCACGTACACCCCATATTGCCACCTCGCCAGAGGTTCCAGAAAAATCAACCGGTGTGAAAGTATCAATAAAATACTTTTAAAGGACCAAAATTCAAGGTTAAGTTATGAAAAACTAAGAAAGGTAGCTTAATCGGAGATGTGCAGCGTTTAATATTTATCATGATTTCCCACGCGCGCAACTGACCAACAATAAAAATATATTTGGCTTGGTTAGAGAAATAACTTCGCTTTTCTGGGACAACACCTCAACACGCATTTATGCATATTCAATTTTCATATCACTAAGATACATGACACCAAAAATAAACCATGTTGCGATTTTATTTCAATTCTGCTTGAGTCGCGAACAGAGATCATAAGATTTTAGTTCCGCTAACGTTCTTTTCCCTTGCTTAGCGAGCGTGCGACAACAGATCAGATGTGATCTGCATTGCAAACATAGCTTCTTGTAACGCCATTGTTCTTCTCAGACAATCTTGGACCGTATAAAATGGAACAATTATCCCCAATCCCCCCCTAAGGAATGATGAAGGCGCGAAGGAGCAAAAGCGCGCCATTTTGGCATCATTGAAAAGGGGGGAGGGGTGGCCCAGGTGCTCCATTTATTTTGTCCAAGATTGTAGGCGCGTTTTGCGGTTTGCAACAGTTGCGATATTTGACACATACCGTGATTCGCAATGGAGAGGTTAATTTTTACGTTTTTACGATCAGAGAAGAACAGAAAGAGGTTCCGGTTCATCTTTTTCAGTCGCAGAATGTTGTTGCAATTTTGCCGGCAGGCTTTGGGAAAAGTCTGATATATCAACTCTACGCAACGGCAAAAGAAATGGCAAGGGATCCGAATGTTGTTGTTCTCATTGTCTCACCCCTCAAAAGCATAACTGATGACAGAGATCGAGATAGAAGCCCTAATTGGGCGAATTCTTTCCATCGTTTTGTCAACAAAAGACGATGTGCTTCTGCCAAAGGGAGAAGCGAAATGCAACCATTTTTAGTGCAGCGGAAGACTTTTGGATGCTAAATTCCAAACATGTTGAAGATCAAATATTACCCTTAGTGTAACACCTTTGCGTTTAGGCATTGAGATCATGGTCTCTTGTATATGAGGTATACGTTTTGCCAAAATATCTCAAGCGAATAGCAAAGGAGCAAGCGCATATCCTACAATATCAAAAGAATCGCTTGATTTCGGTTTTCTCTCACTTCCTTGCAGGTTTTTTGGAACTAGCATTCGTCTGAGACCACTTCCTCAACGCCCAAAAAAAAATGCACGCGTTGTTGTTTGCAAACTGGACTTGCAATCCACAATTTAACACTTAAAATAGGAATACCTGTCGGTAGAGTGCCAACGAGTAAACACTGGTACAGTTGTGCGCCGAGAGAAAATTAAGAAGTAACCAGAGTACAGACCATTTTTTTAAAATGAAACATTGTTTAAAAAAGCAGTGCAAAACTCACATGTTTTCTTTGTTTTTTAAAATGTTATTTTGATATCCACGTGAAAAATCCAAATTAGTCAAGAATCAACATACACAATACAAGAAGCATTTGAGCACTTCTGGTCGGATAATTTTCAAACGAAGCTTCAGTTGCAAGCTCAGGTGCAAGCTCCCTGAAATTTTGGAATAAGACGACCATCCAAATTGGTTTGTTAAGTTCTATAAAGCTTGACAGATAGTGGCTTCCTGGAAAACAGAGCTCAGACTGTTTTCAACTTTTGTGAACGGTATTAAATGCATGGATAAGCACAAACGACGGCACAAACTACTAAACAGTGACACGTTGTGTGATTCGTGACTCGTTTGTTTTGTGATTTCAAGCACACTTGCTTGATTGGAAAGAGGCTTTAGATTAGGCCTCTGATTATGTTTATAGTGAATATATTTGAATATATTCAAGTGTTTTTCCCTTAATTTTCGCACGCTGGCCGGCCGATGTTGGCAAGACAATTGACTGTTGTTTTGGCAAGACTGTTGTTTTGGTACGCTCGCCGTGACTGTCAATTTGTATTTGAGCACACTAGCTCGATTAAAAAAGAGGCTTTGTGCGTCCTCTGATTGAGTTTATAGTGATTATGTTCAAGTGGTTTTGTTTTTTGTTTCTTACATGGCACGCTGGCCGAACTTTGCAAGGCAATTGATTGTTTTGGCAAGCTAACCGTGACTGTGACACTACCACTCGCCATTTTGGAGCTGGGCGATTTTAGCGTCGCTGGGCGATTTTCAACCTGCTAGTTATTACATTTGTGACACTCTGGCTCCCAAAAACACTAAATCAAAATACACGCAAGAAGACAGCGCTCACGTGTAAATATCTAATTATTTCTACTCACCTTTTCCTGCCTAGTAGCCTACAAAAGTACCGCGATGCCATTGGATCACTCATAAGTCGAAAACAATCACCGATGACGTCACTCTTACATTACATGACATTACCTTACATTTTACATTTCATTTGAGATTTCATCTCTCTGTATCAAAATCAACTCACGCACGCGGCTTTAAAATGCTGCCGCTTCGCCAGCCTCACGTCTTCGCTCGGCTGGCTCGTTGGCAATTAAATTGATCTAATCCAAGGCTACCGTATACCTTAAGGGGTGTCTCGCGTCCAAGAAATGTAGCGCGTGCAGTTTAAACTGTAGACACCTAAACCCCTATATCAAATTAAAGCTTACAGAGCTGGCTATCCAACTATACCAATAATTTTTAAATAAAATGTATGGTCGAAGTTTTCACGACTTCTAAATGCGAGCTTCCGAATCACCTTTTCGGAGCTACAAGTCAAAGCGAATTTTGTCTTTTGCTAATTTCATTTGTTCTTCAGTTTCCGGACCCAAAGCGCTAAAAAAGTGTCTGCATTTTGCCATACTCTCAGCTGCAGTGAAAAGTTATGGAACGTTTTCGCTCTCATTGAAAAAATATTTCGAAAGAAAAAATTCGCAGACATGTTTTTCTTGTTTGTGTGTTAATTTACCCACTGTCAAAATTTGGGGGCAATCGAACAAATTCCCTATGAGTTTTAGCTCTTCACATTGCGCGCTTCCGAAGTGAAAAAATTGATTCGAGAAAACAGCGCTAAATATGTCAATCAGACGGATAATTTTTACTTCCAGCCAAAACTTAAAACCGCCTTTTGTCTGCCAATATTGAATCTTTTTCAATGATTTCTTTTTTACGTTAGAGATTTCATTTGGATCATTACTTAAACCAAAAAAAAACGAAATTTGAACAAAATTGCCCATCTGAAGGTATACGATAACCTCACTCCGGATATCCTGTGCTATTTACCTCCGAGCAACTCAAGAGAAAATGGCGGCCCGTTTCCGGCCGTGACAAGTGAAGAAATCATCCAAATTAATTTTTTGTGGTGTATATTATCTCACTGTTTTAGTATATACTAAAACAACTATTCACCTCAGTGTCGGTGGCTAGCGTTGGATATTTACCTCGCCGCTTCGCGGCTCGGTAAATATCCACCGCTAGCCACCTCCACTTCGGTGAATAGTTGTTAATTAGTCAAGAGGTGGAGCTTTTAGCGGCAAAGCGATAACAGAGGTCGAAAGCCTCATTAAGTTTTTTTTTTCTCCATTTTCAGTTGGGCTCGCTTTTCTCGACGACCTGTCCCAACCCCCGCGTGCTTCAAGCTCGCTTTACTCGCTTTTTTCTTTTGCGTGGTTTGAAAAATAGCAGGCTGTGGACGGTCTTTACGAGAAACTCTTACATGAATGCCGTAAGACGTATTTCAAAAATTTGTCATCAATTGCGGACCCTAGTCCAATCAGGTTGCCGGAATTTCTTCTATTTCATTATAAAGCGTCGAGTTACGACCTGCAGGAAGCGGTGTATTTCCTTGCCACTGCCCCATCCACAAAAAACAACTCAGCAAATTATGATTCATATTCGATGCACGAACACTCTATAACGAGTTCAACAGGGCTCTTCAGAGTTTTCGTTTTTAAAACCATATATGGGCCGATTATTTAAACAAAGTTTAGACGAAGTTTATGAAAGTCATCGTCTAACCCACGTTTAAACTACGAGTACCGATTATTTAAACGTTGTTTTACCATAACAGTGTTTAGACAGTGTCTAAGGAACAATAGTAAGTTAGACCTGGTCAAGGGTAGGTTTAAACGCTGTTTAACGATATTTTCATGGTCAGCCATTATGTAAAAGTGGGACCCTTGCGCTAAAGACAGTTAAAAAACTATTTCAATCGATGCAATATACACGTTCGACAAATTCGGCACCTTAGGAATAGATTTAACACATCAGTGACGAGGACTTTCGATTGCGTCTCCGCCTGGGAAAGGACTCGGTGAGTGACCTCATAAAAATTTTGGATAGAGATCTTCAAAAGAGAATGCAAGAGAGTTACTGGCGATTTATTTGGTGCATCTGTATTTGCTGCATGCACAGTCATTCACAAGGCTTCAAGGGCTAATGCGAGACAAAGAGGATTATTCCTGTCATTCCTAGAAAATCTGGCTGAAACCAAGAGAAAGTTTTATGATGTTGCACACTTTTCTTCACTTCACTTTTTATGATGTTGCCCACTTTTCACGACTATGTAAGTCATGGTCCTTTTTCTACAGGAGTTTCAGCCGCCTCCGGCTTCCTTGAAGCTGCCTGAGGTCACGCTTGATACTATTTGGTTTCCGCTAGTTAAATGAGTTAAAATTTCCGCTCAGGGCCTTTGCATTTTTTTCCCAACGTTTTTCTGTCATACGTAGCCTTTGCTTTCCACTTCAAGAAAGTCTCTACCCAATTCGACCAATAACAATTTTCCTTGCTCGCTGAAAGTTGTTTGACTTGTTTTAGAAGCAATGCTGCAGAGAAATAACCACTATCTCAGTGAAAATTGGCGTACGAAATAATTCCGCAGGCAATGTATTTCCTTGTGAGACATGGTTTAGCCATTGACTCGAGAAAACACGGCTCAGCCGCGTTTCAATAATGAATTTTAAACATCGTTTAGCTGTTGTTTATCGAGACAACGTCTAGACCACAGCTTAGCCCTAAACAACGGTTAACATAGACTTCGTTCAAATAATCAGCCCTAAGGTCTTGCAATTTACAATGGTAAGTTCTCTTGACTCTGAGGCAAGTTCTTTTTGGTGAAACAAACCTAACGACTGTCGTCTTTCAAATGTTTTAAAAAGCTGTTTTAGGCCCTGAAGTGTTTATCTTTTCGGTCAGTCTAAAGGAACTTGAATCTACTCGAATTTAAATAAGGGTTTTTTGTCTAGACCTTAGGTCTGATGGTTGAAGAAAGCGTGGGGCTTTCTAATCATCACATAATCCCTTTTGCTAGTCGAAAATTTCAGTGACCGTAGGGGGATTTTCGGAAAACTGTAAAATTAAAAAGTATCAAAAAAAATCTACTGCGATGATCACTCTTCACTTTTATCTACAACCGCAGTACAAATATGAATTATTTCATATAAATTTCACATCATTTCACTGCACTGGAACATATAAGGTCAATAAATTGACCTCGCTCCCAATGTGTGGCCTCATAGCTCAGTTGAAAGAGCATCGCACCGGTATCGCGGAGGTCACGGGTTCGAATCCCATTGAAGATCTGATTTTTCAGGCTTCTTCTTTTCAATTGCTTAAATTGGAAAATTTACTGCGATGATCACTCTTCACTTTCATTAAAAAGTACCACTTACCACATGGCTATTTACAAAATATCATAGCGGCTAAATTATTCAGTTTTAAAGGAGTCGAGACTTTCAGGTAGACACGATTTTTTGTTAGATTTTCTCGAGGTGATTTATGCGAAGTAAAAATAAACGTGGGCAAAAGATCGTCTTTGGGTTCAGCAATACATTTGTGTATTTTATGAACTGCTCTTTTTAAATTGACGTTTTTTTCCATTTCTTTGTCTGAATGGAAGTTTCATGTACAATCCCTATAACTGGGGTTTATTGATTGACTTGCTTTGAAAAAAATGTTGATCTTAGGTTTAAAGAAAACAAGGATTTGATGTCTACTGACGTGATCTATGAGTGATTATGTTTGACGCGCTAGGAAAACCAACGCTATAGCACACGAGGATATTGAGTACATGGAATATTAGGGATGTAGGACAAATAAACTTCAGATATGCAAACTACCTTCTTTTTGCCTTGCCCAGTTGTACAAGAAACCGGCCACTAATGAAGGATTTAATGGTGATTTACGAATAAGTTATTGACCTTGCATCATAATAATAATGGTGATCTACTGACATAAAATGGATAATTGCATAATAATGTTAGAAAAGCATGAAATGAACCATGTTCAAAAAAGTAATTTTTTTGAACTCATGTAAGCTGATAATATTTCCGAAGCGATCACTTCCTTGGTATCTCCTTAAGGTTGTATTAGATCAGATAACAGCAGCTGCTCATTAAGTGTCTATCATATTGTTAACATTCTGCTGTATTGATCGCAGATAAATGGAACGTTTGTGATATAATACAAGGCTGCGCCAATGAAAAAAAACATAGCTAGCCAAAGACAGTGATGAATTGTTCAGCATCCACAGACTGATATTTCCGTCGGTAAACGGTAAAAACAAAAAACCTAACTTTAAATTGCATTATGCAAATGCAGCCCGCCGATTTAAGTGCCAAGAGAACACAAGGAAAAAAGCACATTATATTTCAAATCAAGCTGATATTTCCTGCCTTCAATTAAAATGCGTGACGTGGTCTCCTTTGTGCATTCCGGTAAAAGATCGTTCGTTAATTAAAATCTTGTCAAAACCATGTATAAAACGATTTGAAATTATGGTCCTCTTTGAATGAAAACCTTCAGTTTTTAACAAAGAAATGTAATATTTCATTTCGCTACCCAGGTTAATTTTTACAAACAATGCATATCAGCAAGCTATAAAGTGTTTTGCTATTAAAGTGGCAATGGCCTCGGGCCTCTCTAAAACACCCGTTCATCTTAGTGCTTCCAGACAAAAGCATTGTTGACTTAATATTTTCCCTGTATTGTGATCTTAAAAGCACTGATATTTGAGAACAGTTCTTAAGGATAAACGTTTGCAGCTTTTAGAAGGACCGCTGGTATGGAGGCGTAAGCATAGCCAGTGTTAATTGGGAGATAGCGTCATCGGAAAACAGATCAGTGTGTAAATTTGTACTCCTGTATGAATGTTATCTCCTTGGTTTGCTTCTTCCTGTTCTACTGTATATTCTACTGGTAAGTATATTTTTAGGTTTTGCTTCTGTTATTTTTTTCTGTATACTATAAAATCACCGGAGGTTGTTGTATTTTCCTGTTGGAAGTGGTGGTTTATGTCCTAAGTTTTCCTAGGTTTAAACAAAATGACCACATAATATCAGCCCTGTATCTTCTTAGAATCATTGAACCGAACTTATGTCTGTTGTAGACATCAGGTCGGTGAATATGGCTATGAATTTATTTGTTAAACGTACTTGGGCGTGTCGGACGTAAAAATATTAACGTCGCATTAAGACTCGAGGGAAAAATTTTCCAGCAGGAATATTAAAGTAATTACATATGATGAACTTTTGTTATTTTAATACTGATATTTTACCGTGTTTTAAATAAAGTTTTCATTCATTCATTAAGTCATTAAAACATTTCGAAAATCATTGTGGCTGAATGCATCCTAAGAAATGTCTGATTCATCAATTGTTACTGCGAGGGGCAGTGTTGAACATCTCTACTTTCCATACGATTTCACGGTTTCCACTAAAAGTAACTTTTCGATGCTGTTATTTCCCGAGATTTTCTCACAGCTGCAAATGTTTACACCGCATTTCAACTGTACGCTTTGATCAGTCCGGGACGGCGACTTAACACTGAAAGAATTATTTATCCCATGCAATGAACATGGAGATCATCAAGATCATTATTTCCAGACATAAGCTGATGAGCGAGATGATTCTCGCAGGTTTATTTCTTTATGTGACTGCTTAACAAGGTAGAGTTTTACGGACAAAGAGCAATTAATATTTTATAAAGTCTAAACAATTCACGATCACTATAAACTAACCGGTTTAGATTACTCGCCGGGGGAGTACTCTTTTTGACGGCCTATATAGGTATGTGCGGCCCCAAAAAGTAGGGTTTTTCAGCCGTTTTGGTCACAAATAGGGCATCAATATTAGCCAACGACATTTGGTTATATATAAGGCATGGGCTTAGCACTCTAGCCTTGAATTGGTTTTTTTTGGAAGAAGCTACTTTTTCATCATTATCAATAAGACCGTAAATAAAAGCTCTTCATAACTTTCTGATTCATCTCTTGTTACTGCGAGGCAGCGAGCCGCACACCCCCAGCAAACGTTTCTGCAAGCACCCCCAAGATTAAAGCCTTGCATGACTAGCGCCTAGGTATGACGTTCTTGTTTAAATAACTTGACACTGGTGTTTACTTTCTTTGAGGAATTGTTTGAACTGCAGTACTTTCATACTTGAAACTTTGAGGCAGTCAGTAAATTTCACTTTTAGTAACACGAGGCCTTTTGTCTTCTACGGAACTGAAATTGTCTCATTATTCAATTAGACATATTTACTAGGCAGCATGCAGTTTCTTCCTACATTCAAGGAAATGAGACTGACGAATCGTCTTTTTTAACATTGATCCTTTGTTCTGATTTATTTGATATAATAATAATAATAATAATAATAATAATAATAATAATAATAATAATAATAATTAAAATAGTAATTATGATAACTAATAAAATAATTAAACAATCAGAATAAAAAATAAGAGCAATGAAACCTTATAATAAAAAACAAACCCGCCTTACACAATTCACTAAGTTGTGTCCCCAATCCTTTCCGTGGAGCAACTGAGGTAAAAACGAGGCCCATCATCTGGCCTGCACTCGCTTTTGTATGCCTAATAAATAAGTCCTGGATGTAATCTGCTCCTGGCTAGTAGAAACCGCATTAACCAGCAAGGCAAGCTGCATAAAATTATTTATTCCTGTGGGAAATTGACAAATTTAATTATTAACTTTCTTTGTCTTGTGTCTTTGTGGCATCAAAAGATTAAGATCTTACTCGGAGAAGCCGAGTTGGTCTGAGAAGTAAGGCAATATGTACGATTGAAACTCGACATTTACTGGGGTTGGTCATGCGTCTAAACTCAGGGAAAGTCCTGGGTAAATTTGCAATGAAAATCTATTCTAAGTTTTCTTTTTTTTAGCCATTGTCACTCTAACAGGCTTCCATTATAATTAAGGAATAGTCACCGATTCTGAATTTACCTCCTCTATAATGCACTCAGATCCTGATTCGGCGGCATCCAGCTTAGGTGAATCTGGTCGCAGCTTAGCGAAGTGGTCAGCGCGCCGAACTTTTTATTCAGCGGTCCCGGGCTCGAGTCCCGCCCTGACCACTTCCGGTAGCGTCGAGGTCAAATCTTCGGCCACTTTTGTAAATAGCCAACTGGTTTGCCTCCGGCCAGTTGGGATTCTTAACAATGCTATGATCAATTTGAATTATTTATTGCAGTTGTTTGCTTGGCCCCGCTAGCTCTTGTCCTATAAATACTGCCAAGGGTAAATAAAGGTATATATGATAGATACCTGGGAAACCTAGCGTCCAGCAGATGAAATATTTTGAGGCCACGGTACGGTAATTCAAATTTTATGGTATTTAGAAATTTGGGTAATGGGAGAAAGATTACTTCATTAAGATGTCATTTAACGTAAAAGGGACTAATCTTTCAATACACAGTAAAGCAGTTGGAAGGTCTAGAGACTGTCGCTAATGTACTAACATCTGAGTGTTAATGGATTGGATTTCAACCGATTGTTGTCAAATCTTCAAGATTGGCAAAGGCAAACTTATCTACGTTGTAAAACTTTAGAAGTGGCAATTTATGAAAATACTTCCATGCATTTCAGTTACAGCAGGAGCCCATCACTAGGAGCCTGCGAGACGTTTTCACAGACCGATCTATTTTTAGTTTGAATTTATCGCGAATTCAGATCCCCACAGGAACCTCAGTAACCAACTGCAATCACAAGCATGGACTAATGTTGACATGTCGACATGATGTCGAAATGTTCACGTCAGGCCGCATTGTTTTATCCTTACCGATGCGTGCCCATGTAGACTGGAACTGGTCTATTTCGCGGGGAAAATATCTACAAATAAAAATGCCGTTGCATTGGCGTATTATGGGAGTTGAAGGCGCCTAGTAATGGGCTCCTGGTTACATGTAATATTAGTAAACGTTTTTCAAATTTTCGGGAGGGAAAACCCTTCAAAACACTGTTTTCTGAGGTTTGTCCGCTGAACAAATTTGTCATCGACAGGATGATCTAAATTCCATTCTTCTCGAACCATTGATTAGTGCGCTATCGTGCTGATAACTGAAACCACGTTTTAACATTTAGGCGGAGCTATAGTTATTCATTGGCAGCTTTTGTGGTCTGTGACATGAAAAAGCTTATTTTTAAAGTCAGAATGCAATGTCCTTTAACGTGATACCAAAACTGTCCCACCACCAAGTGTTTAAAACAAAAACCACACAACAACAACAACGAGTATTTTGAAGGTATACGACCACCTTAACGCATTCCAAGATTAGTCTTCTTTGGTGACGTCTATACATGAGTACTAGGTGAGCAATACAATTCATACGGGATCACACATTAACTTTGTGTGCTTTTCATTGTGGTAGAACACAACATGTTGGAAATATGAGATCTAGCATGGTTAGCGTGATACATTTCACGCTCTCATTTTCCAAAGCCACGAGGATTTTTTCAAATCATGAATACTCGCGATTCGGCACGCCCATTGGTTTTATACTTTATTTTATACTGCTGATCCTGATCTTAACATATTATCCGGCTGCTATTTGTACAAGTAGCCCTTGCATTACAGTCTAATCCCCCTTTTTATGACAGCAAAGATGTATATATCTTTAAAAATGTACTCCCAGCTCGTTTCTGCAAATGTCTCCTGCTGTTTACAGCCTAACTGTTTAGCAATTATTGAATGAGGCTGAGTAGGATATGCAGAATTCTGCAGATCAAGGAAGGTGTTATTCACAGAGCCCGAAGGCCGAGGTGGATAAGACCCTCCGAGATTTGCAGAATCCTTCATATCCTACGAAAGCCGAGTTCAATAATCGCTTTATCATTCATTGAAAATATTCCCCCGTTCTTAAAGGAGTTTCACCAATTTGCTCTTTGTTTTTCCGCTCACCAAATAAAACACAACCTCGTCCCCAGTTTTTCTCGGTCAACGGTTCAATAATCTGCAGCGGGCTGCACTTTTGACGTCATTTTGACGTCATCGGTTCAATGATTTGCAGCGGCTGCAATTTTGACGTCATTATATTGTTTCAATATTTGGTCAGCAGGAGCTGGTTATGGTGAATTATGCGTGTGGTTTTAACGAATCACAAACAGAGAAATATTTTGAAGGAATAATTTTAACAATTATTATTCATTTAAAATTTTTCCCTGTTTCTGATTGGTTTAGTGCACATGACCCGAAAAATAAGTCATTTAAAAATTACACTCATTTAAAAGGCTTTTTAAAGTAGAATAAAATGGCGTTTTTCTTCTTTGTAATATCTTTTTTTCCAGAGATTTTCAAGTTTTCCTTTTATGCAAATTTGGTCACTGATGACGTCATCGGGTGTGCAAGTACAGTGGTGTGACGCAAAGTTGAGAATATCTCCGCCAATAATGAAGCAATGCTATTGAAACTTGGCAGGGATGTTACACCCTATAAAATATAGCAGATGGTACACATTTTAATGTTGCTATAGCAACATGCTCAGTTCCAGTCCCTTCCTCTTCAAAATCAAGTATTGCCATTTGTAGGACTGCCATAGGTCTTAGATAAGACCAGGTATTTTGCCTTGTTAAGTCGCAAATGGTAATATTTAATTTTGAAGAGGCAGGAGACTGGAACCAAGCATGTTGCCATAGCAACATCAAAATGTGTACCATCTGGTATATTTCGTAAGGTGCAACATCTCTGCCAAGTTTCAATAGCATTGCTTCATTATTGGCGGAGATATTCTTAATTTTGTGTCACACCACTGTACTTGCACAACCGGTGACGTCATCAGCGACCAAATTTGCATAACGAAAAGTAAAGTAAAACTTTATTTATACAGGCTAGCCTATTCAGCTCTAAGGCTGGTCTCCATAGGGGCCCTGTATCTATAGTCTAATAAAAGTGCAATAATAGAATTTAAGAACTACTTTAAAAAGCCTAAAAATACATGCAAAATCGCATTTAAACCTAAAAATATCATTGAAATATCAAAGTTATGATAAAAAGAAATGTCTTGCTCGGCGGCAGAACGTTTGAATGTTTTCACGTTTGACAATTGTTAAAGGTAGATTGTTAAAAATTTTTGCGCTGGTAAAAAGAAACGTCCTTTTCCCAAAATCTTTCACATTTGGTAGGGATAGCGTCATACTTTGCCTTGTGGAATAATTGTGAATGTTCGAAAATCTAGTAAAATATAATGAAAAATAACTGGGAACTAATGAGTGTACACAGAGAAAAACGAGTTTAGCCTTGTGGTAAGAGCGTCTGCTGGAAAGAGTCGGCCAGTGCAGCTGCTCTATTGCTTCAGATGAGCGAGAGCAATGTGTGATAATCCGTGCAGATCTATTCTGTAGGCGCTGTAGTCGATCTATATCTTGCTGTAGAAGGTTACTCCAGGCGATGTCACAGTAATCAAATAATGGAAGCGTTGTGAACAAGTGTTGCTGCCTCTTTTGTGACGAAACTTGACGCCATCTTTTACATCCATCGTCCGCATGAGCCTTCCAAGTCATAAAGTTGTCGAACACCACACCTAGGTATTTAAAGTGCCCATAACCCCAAAAATTGTTTTTCACTTAGTGAAATCTTTGTATTGAATTAGGAAAAATATCGCAAAAATTTTTGCATTTGGTTGAAATACGAATTTTTTATGAATTTTTTGAGTGAGCGTCCTTTACAGCACGACCGAGCAAACGGGAGAATGGGCCTAGTGACGTCATTCCAGGCCTTTGCAGGCGTCGCTTCTGTTGTTGTACTTACGGGTTTGGTGTTTGCAGCGTCAAGTATTTTGTCTAAGGAACGTCGATTCTAGATCAAAAAACTTGTAAAATCGTATCTCTTGATAATGTCGTCCAGCGTTGCTAGCTTTGACTCAAGCTCGGATTCCGAGACCGCAGGAACGGAGGTAGAATATGACTTAGAAGTCGAGGTCATGTCAAACGCGAGGGAACAGAAAGACACCTCAGATAACGATGAACCGGAATATGTCTATGCTATCGAGCCTTTAGCAGACGAGAACTGGCTAGCTGGATATGAGGCAGAAAGATAAAAAAGAACAAGAACTCGAAGAGAAACTATGCTCTGGATGTGCCCTTTTCCTCTTTTGGCCAGTGGTTGCATCCGAAAACAAAGCATTTATCTGGAATTCCCTTTCTTTGTACGGAAGCAAAGATTGTCCCAAACTAAAAAGCGATCAATAGCCTGGAATGACGTCACAAACTGCGCTATACCCAGACTACTTTAAGTGATTCTGCTGCTCGGTCGTGTTTTGAAAAAGCGCGCGTTTTTTTAATTTTAAAAATTCATAAAAAATTAGGGTTTCAACCGAATGCAAAAATTTTTGTGGCATTTTTCCTAATTCCATACAGGGATTACACTAAGTGAAAAACATTTTTGGGAGTTATAGGCACTTTGAAAGAAGTTTCGCAAGATATGGACTTTCCGAGAAGATTAAGATTTAAAATGCAATCGCGCTCCTTATGCCCTTGAGATGTAAATAGTACACACTTCGTTTTTGAAACATTGAGAACAAGATTATTGTCTTCTAGCCATTCAGATAAACACTGAAGATCATGGTTAATGTAAAAAATTAAACTGTGTACAGTTGGACAGAACAGTGTTTGACACAACGTGGTAGGTCATTTATGTACACAATGAATAACAGGGGACCAAGGATGGATCCCTGTGGCACTCCAGAAGCTATGGCAAGCTCTTCAGATGACTGAGAATCAATGTGAACGAACTGCTTTCATCCTGTGAAGTAGTTCTTAAACCATGGAAGGCTTTCACCGCATACACCATAGCGGAGCCCCCATAACCATATGGGGAAAAAGAAACCTATGAATTGATTTTCTCCTGGTTATCATGGACTGCGGTATTGCTCGTGGGCGCGTACGCACGACGACGACGGTGGAGTCGCGCAACATGGTGGCCACACTCCAACTAATAGCTTGACAGAGACATACAGCCTTGGTTTACTGTGTACTTCTTTGATATTGGACATCCATGTTATGATCAATTGACACCTGTCAAAACAAGGTATCTGCTGACCAGTATCACTTGACCATATCGCGGGCTCAAGTGTACAGCTCATCGAGGTCACGTGGTGTTTTTTGAAGTTGACCGCTTACCAAGTGCTGGTTTTCGATTGGATCGCGGGCTCATGTCAGGTTAACATGTTGGAAACAGGGCAGGATTGTTCGGAAGCCTGTTAAGGGCCCATTTAAGTATCTCGTTGCTAAGCTACATGGTTGCTACCAGGTGCAAATTCACTTCCGGTCAGCCAAAATTTTTTTCGCGCGCTTTTTTCGGCACCGGCCCGTCGCCGATTCAAGTCGCTGTTTAACATTTTTACTTCGCTGCCACAA
>JAHPZR010018963.1:10000-30000 GCA_019787425.1 Platygyra sinensis | reverse complement strand
TCGCGGCCTCTGGGGACGAGAATGTGAACATCCCTGGGGCAGGAAAATGCGCTAGCACAAGCCGCTAGTCGGCAAATTCACAGAAAACCGCAAGCTCGAAGAAATCCACTCGGTAAGATCTATTACATTTATATCCTCTGTGCTTTAGTTTTCACTGATCCAGTTTACAGTCAAACTAAGTGAAGCGTACCCCACAAGATTGCACTAATAAACTGATTATTTGAAACTTGAACCCGCTAGTCGTTTCAAGAATGCAATAATGAATTGATTATTCGAGTATTGAACTCGCTCGTTCGATCCAAGAATACGGCTAACGGGTTCCGTTTTCGAAAAATCAATTCACTATTGCATTCTAGAAAAGACTAGTAGGTTTCAAACCTACTAATCGCAACAGCGAATTGATTTTTCGAAAACGGAACCCCATTAGCCGTATTCTTGGATCGAGCGAGCGAGTTCAATATTCGAATAATCAATTCATTATTGCATTCTTGAAACGACTAGCGGGTTCAAGTTTCAAATAATCAGTTCATTAGTGCAATCTTGAGGGGTACGCGTCACTTAGTTTGACTGTAATATGCGGTGTCGGAGATCAGGAGTGCCTCACCAACAGAAGTCACAGAACGAAGACCATTTTTCTCGACTCGAAATTCAACTTTACATTGTACAGGATCCATGGTTTCAAGGTCAAATATTCTTCGTAGTGTTTATATATAAGGGAAGCTAGGGTTCTTTGAAACGTTTTTCTTCAATAAAAGGACGAATTCTTCATCGTCTATTGTTTCCTCGTCATAAGCAACCAGCAGCTCGTCTCGAGCTATTGCAAACGACGATTTGTTTTCAAGGTATTTTCGAAGTGGTATCTTTTCTGAAAACTGGCGGGATTAAGTTGCCGTCGCAGTGTTGCTTAACATGCTTAGGCGAGTGAATCGCGACGCCGGTCTCGCCTCAGCCTTTACGCGGATGTGCCGTCCCCGTCGCCACCTCCCGTCGCGGTGCTTAAGGTCTCTATTGTCGTTCAACAAAAACGTTAACATTTTAACGCGTTACCTTCGGGTAGTATTGGAACCGATCCCATACGCCCCCTATTGGGGTCACAGAGGTTTTTGGAAGGCACGCTGTAATTTCTTGGCTTCGGATGGCGTTCATTTAAACAGCAGGGGGCAATATAAACTTTATCGCAGCCTTAGAGGGGCAATACTCCAGTCGCTGCGGTCGTTGAGTCTTTCAGAACTGTTTTGTTGTTTTTGCCAGTTCCTTTGATTGTTGCCAAGCCCTGTTTGTGTCAGCCTTTGATTTTTTTTTTCATTTGTTTTGCCTCTCGCTTTTTGCGCGGGCCACTGGCTGTACACGGTTTTTTTTTAATTCATTGTGTCAGCCTTTGATTTTATCATTTGTTTTTGCCTCTCGGTTTTTGCGCGGGCTACTGGCTGTTCACTGTTTCTATATTACAATGTGGCAGCCTTTGATTTTATACTTTGTGTTGTCTCTTGCCTTTTGTGCAAGACACTGGCTGTACACTATTTTATATTACAATGTGTCAGCCGTTGATTTTATACTTTTTGTTGCCTCTTGCCTTGTGCGGGACACTGGCTGTACACTGTTTTTATATGACCATTGGCTTCGGCATTATTTTGCATATATGTGCAGTCAGATGCCATTTTAGTGTACAACCCATATCCGGCCGCCTTTTCAGGTGCGCCCATTGCACTCGGCTTTCTGTACTTGCCTTAATATACTGAAACTTGGCCTATCCTACTTTTTGTTATAGACTTCAGAATCCGTGCAAGCTGTATTTGAACAATATATATAGATTTTTTATCCCCACCTTTCCTGAAGAGATTTCAGTTTTAAATGTTTTTCAAATAAAACCGTCACATTTGTGGCCATTTATCCCAAACAGCTGTTTATCGTTCGTTGTCCTACTTTTCTCTTCAGCAAGCTAATGCGAAGCATCGTGGAGCTCTGGATATATTAATTACGTTAAATGCCTCGCGGTAAAAACAAACATTATGTTGAAGAACCGACAACATAATGCCCTTTTAGTGCGAGGCATTTCCTGTTATTCTACAGTCTGCGGGTTCAGGTTTCCTGACCAATCAGGAGAACGCACGTGTCCGAGGTGTAACTAAAAGCTATGTCATCTGTTACACGCGGCCTATCCTGCGTTCATCGTCATCCTGTGAACAGCTACTGTAGAGTCGCTTAGAAATTTTTTCCAACCGCCTGCCCCGTCACCTACCTGCTGACTGTCTAGGTATAAGGTTGTTTGTGTTTAAATATTTGTTGTTACTTGCTGTGTATGGCGGATTTTTTATCCTCACCTTTCCTGAAGATATTTCAGTTTTAAATGTTTTTCAAATAAAATCGTTACATTTGTGGCCATTTATCCCAAACAGCTGTTTATCGTTCGTTGACATCCTTCTTTTCTCTTCAACAAACTAGTGCGAAGCCTCGTGGAGCTCTGAATATATTTATTACTTTAAATGCCTCGCAGTAAAATATTATTCTAATTTGCTAAGCAAAATGTCATGGTCAACTGTTTCGAAAGCCTTTGCCAGGTCAATAAACACAGAACCAGTGACTAAGCCCTTATCTATATTCATGAGAATCTCGTCGGCGAAATAGGTTACAGCCGTCTCAGTTGACCGGATGGTGATTTACAAAGCAAGTTGTGTTCAAAATAATTTGCAAGTTGCTTGTGGATTAAACGTTCTAGGACTTGAGATACCACTGCATGGTAATACGGATAGTGGGCGGTAATTTCTTAGGTCCTCCTTTGTACCTTATTTGTGCACAGGGGTCACCTTCGCTTTTTTTCCAGTCCGCAGGGATGACGTTTTGTTGGATATAGTTAAATTAAAAATGACGGACAATGGAGAAGCCAGGGCGTCTGCTCCTTCTTTAAGTAGACCAGCTGGAATACCATCAACACCTGTAGCTTTCCGATTGATTTTAATTCTTTAAGAGCCTTACGAACCTTGGATACAAGTGATCTTTCGTAGTTTATATTTTTCTTGACGATCAATTTGAGGCAGTCCTGAAAAATGATCGCGCGCTTGATCGGTAAATCGACCTTAAATCTTCCGCACAAGAGACAAAGAAGCGATTAAAAATGTTACACTTGTCTTTTGCTTCATTTGCCGTGTGAGCAGCAGCGCCGCTCACACGGCAAATAAAACGCCATTTTACTCTACTTTGAAAAGCCTTTTAAATGAGCGTAATTTTTAAAATGACATATTTTTCGGGTCATATGAACTTTAAAACCACATGCATAATTCAACGGTGCAGCCCGCTGCAAATTATTGAACCGTTGACGTCAAAATGACGTCAAAAGTGCAGCCCACTGCAGATAATTGAACCGTTGACCGAAAAAACCTGGGGACAAGGTTGTGTTATATTTGGTGGGCGGAAAAACAAAGAGCGAAATGGCGAAACTCCTTTAAGAACGGAGAAATATTTTCAATGAATAATAAAGCATTTATCGAATTCGGCTTTCGTAGGATAGGAAGAATTCTGCAGATCTCGGAGGGTATTATCCACCTCGGCCTTCAGGCTCCGAGGATAACAAATCTTCTACATTAATATCGGCAAGACCACAACGACAAACCAATGCAAAAGGGTGCCGGATCTTTGGAGACCTGGATCAGTTAAAATCAAAAGATACTATGCAAAGAACGGTAGACTGATCCCCACGGCGAAGAGGGGAAAACAAATAAAACAGCAACGATGAAATTAAAACAAGTACAATATAATTGCCCGATATTTCGGTTTGAAAAACAAACCTTCTACGGGGGCTAAAAGAAAATGAATGCAAAAAATACAAAATGAGCGTTACATATAAGAACTTTGAAATATGAAATAAGAAGCTATGATAGGTTACGAAAAGCACGTGAGGCACATCTTATAAACAAGGCAATGACACTTGAGCCGCTTGGTATCAATAGACGCGATGAACAAAATTAGCTACTTTTTAACCTATCATAGCTTCTTATTTTATATTTCAAAGCTAATCGTTATCTCACTACAGAAGTAAGTCAAAAAAACTGTTGTACGAGTTAAAACTGGTTTTCCTCGTGGTCGGTGTCTAGGGTTTTTTGATAGATGAACAAAGCTAACTGCTTATCTTTTCAAACACTCAGAAGATACCAGCACGTCTAAGCCTCCACTTAAGACGTCAAGTAAAGCATTACTGCAGTGTTTAGTCAAAGAAAGAGTCTCTCAGAGTGGTTAGTTAACAGACGCCAGTTGGACATTCATCCTTTAAAGCAACTAGAAAGCTCAGTTCATTTTCCATTTTGCCAATGGATAGCAAGCGTAATTTCTCTTCTTGCTGCAACACGACCAAAAATATGACTACACATCAAGGCCAAGGATCTGGAGGCAATCAGTATGAAACAAACTACACTAACATTGCAAAGCTTCTATCCATTGCAGCAGTTATCGTCATCCTCAACAGTTTAGTATTCTATTTGTTTCTCAAGAACAGAACGCTCCGAACTACTTCAAACTCTCCCCTTTTCAGTTTGGCTGTGTGTGACTTCTTTTCTGGCTTTGTGGTCATTCCTCTATTTACAATATTATATTTTACACCACTTGTGCAGTCCCAAAGGACACTGTTCTATCTGGGATTCTTGGTAACTGTTCTTCACAACTTTGTGGCTATCTTAACAGTGTACCACATTCTCATTGTCACGGCCGAGCGCTACCTGGCGATTAAATTCCCACTTAAACACCTCGCACTTGACCAGAAGAGCGTTAATGTAGTCTTAGTACTAGTTTGGGTTTTTTCTCTTCTCATATCATTTGTTCCGTTTACCTGGATCAATAAGATGTATCCAGTATTGCAACCAGCATCCTTAAAATTCACTCTTGTTTTCACTGTATTCTGCATGGTGTTCGTTTTGGTTGTACCATACATCTTCTTGGTTTATGCATTCATCGACATGTTCAAAGCCGTATATGGTGGATCAAGAAATAGACACCGACAAAATAGTGGCTTTCTGCGACATACAGAAATCTCCAAACGGCGATCAACCGGCGAGCGGAAATGTTTGATGGTCTTCGTTATCATGGCGTCTGTATTTCTGGTATGCTGGCTTCCTTGGTTCGTTATATTTCTATTGTACCAATTGCCGCTCGATTCCTCTAAATTGAGGGTCCCTTCTGAAGTGTCTTTGCTCATCAGGTATACGTCATCTGCACTCAACCCGTTGCTTTATACTTTCCTCAAAAGGGACTTCAATCAGACTCTAAAATTTGTTTTCACCAGGAAGAGACAAGTGTCCATATCATACACCCGTCAAAGTAGAACATTGCAAACAAATTGCAATGACCCACCCGCGATCTCTCTCCAAAGGCAACGTGAACAGCATACGTCTGTTGCTACAGTGTTACACACCATCGAAGAATGCGAGGAACATATAAACGAGAGTTCACTATGACGATTGCTATAACGTGACTGTACGCACTGGAAACAAGTCTGAACAGTGATTTTCCAATTTGTATTATTACGCATAACAATAATTTTAAAACTTAACAGAACATTGATGTATTCAAGTTCGAAATTTTGTCCTCAAAAAAACCTAAAAAAAATTTAATCGGCAACAAATCTCAGCAATAACCTTCGTTGCCAAGCAACTTACACCCCTGTCTCAGCCAATCAGCATTCTGTAATTTGCCCGGTATGTGATAAAGTTCAGGAATCGTTAGGCCTATCTGTTTCAGCTTCTAGGGTAAACTACACACTGAAGCAATACAACTTTGACAATTTCGCTTTTACTCTACTACACTAAATACTATCACGTACGGGAAACAGTGTCATTTCCCTAGTGGTTGTAAGAGCTGTTATTTATGCCCTAGTTAATCAACGAACTTAGAACATCGAAATTGGTAAAGGCTGTTTAGGTGTCTACTGATAAGCTGGAAGCAATACGTGTTTTTTATAATTGTATTAACAATATCATTAAGAATAGTGACTCTAATGTTAGGGGTATCGAATGGTCCCAAACAATTTGAAAGTGCTCGGAAAATTTGGCCTTTGCTCGAACTGCTCGCAAAAATTAGATGAGTGCTCGCTTGCTCGTGCTCGCAAAATTTTTGCAAGTGCTCACATGCTCGGATTTTCGTTAAAATTCCCTGCCGTGTAGCGTAAGCATAATTTGCATCTTGAAAACAAGTACTGAAACTGGAAACAATGTTTCCCTTATGTGAAACTTGGAAACATTGGGAAACATGCGCGCGCCATGAACGTTCTGGAAAAATGCTTCCTCGTTTTCTTGACGTTTATTGAAACTGACCGGCCTGAAGCAGGGTAACCCAACCTGAAACATTTCGCTTGTACTTAGTACGAGCTATCTTTAACCCTCTTGAGAGGGAACTTACTTGCTTGTAAACAGGGCCTTAGAAAGCTTCAGATCCCGTTAAATGAAGTAATTTTGAAGCAAACTGCATATTAATTAAACATGGCGTAATTGGCCGTAAGCTACTGGGAATGGTTGAACCGCGATAAGGCCTTATCATGTTGTCTAGCTTTGCTCCTGTTGTCCTGTTTTGTAAGTGTCAGCCAGATAACTTAGCGCGAAACAACGTTTTAATAAAGAGAGATTCCAGCTGGCGCAGAATTTACGAATTGCTCGCTGGTTGCCCCTGTAATTTCTAAAGTGCTCGCTGCTCGCATGAGAAAATTGATAATTGCTCGTGCTCGCAAAAATAAACGCACTGCTCGCATGCTCGCAAATGCTCGCAGCCGGGGCTCGCAGAGACCATTCGATACCCCTTATGTTACTAGATTTTTACAGTTTATCTTAGTTTTTAATAAGATGCAATAAGTAACTCAGCAATGAGTGATATGAAATTAAGGAAAGAGTTTTACATAATGTCTATGATATTATTATCTATCAGAACCGAGTTTGACAACATTGTGACGTTACTGGAGTCATGTTAGATTCTTTTTTGTTTTCACTTGATTTACATTTCATATTGTGACATTTCATAGTTTTCTACCTCTGCCCAAACAGACGATAACCAAAGAATTCCAAAAATGACCAGAAGACTTTCACGTTTTCAAGGTCTCACTACTAATGTAATCCGGCTTCAAAGAGTTCACCAATAACAAAACAAACAAGGAATGTCACAACTCAGACGGATTATAAATGGCAAGACTAAAATATTGACCTTAAAATTTCTCGACGTAGCTCGTTTAAGAAGGCTTAAATTACTCATTTGTGATTTGCACTTGGTCCTAAAATTTAAGTAAATCAAATTTAAAATTGTTCCAACTCAAAAAAGTATATATTATTTCCGTATTAGTATAAGCAACTTCACTTTCTATCATACTTAACACAACTACAGTGTAAATAATACTGCATCATGCCACGTTAATTTGAAGTCTATTTTTTTTGTACTTTGTGTAACAAGCAGGTTGTATTAAATGTACCATTTTCTTGCTCTCTTTAGTATTTCGTTCTGTAGCGTAATTGTAGTGTTAGTATTATACGTGATGTTTTAGTATTGTAAGCAATGTTACTATTAGTACGTTTAGTAGTGTTAGTAAAGTAAGTAAATTATATTAAATGTAAGGAGAACTCGGAAAAAAATCCGAGTCTCAGATGGGATTTGAAACCACGACCCTCCGTGATCTAGTCGGTTGGAGACTCTATGGAGAGCAAGGGCCAAGGTTAGAGCATCCGATTAGACTACGGAGGGTCGTGGGTTCAAATCCCAGCTGAGACTCGGATTTGTTTCCGAGTTCTCCTTACATATAATATGTTGTTGTTGTTGTTTCATTTTAACATTTTCACTTTGGAGGTTGGTTGGCTGCATCTTGATATGCTTTGAAGTGACATCGCGATTCTGTTAGTGAGTTACTGTGTGCCAATCATTACTTGGCTGTGTAGCCGCGTGATCACAGGTAGCCCAAGCCCTCCGGGCACTATCAACATGACATTACGTAACAGCCTTATTATAAGAGTTTGTATGGGAATATAACGATCGTACAGAATAGTTCAAAATGAAGGGAAAAATTATAACATCGACTTACCTTTTTTGCGTGTGTATAACTTCAGAGCGATTCTACCGAGTTTTAGCGTCTCTGTATTCCTCTATCAGAATTCCTCCGGTGGGGCTAAAGTACAGGTCACAGGTCACAACAAAAAAATTATTGTGAATTTGCAGTGAGTTCGTATTTGGTTCGTATCATTTACTTCGTATTTTTTTAGTTTGTATTCTTTATTCATCCCTACTAACCCGATGGTGTCGACCTATTTCTCTAATTTCCTAGTTTAAGATTTCAATGTCCTTGAAATCCGCATTTATCAAGATTCTTTAACCCTACTTGTTCTAGTAATAATGCTTTGCTAATAGTTTACTGGGACGTTACTAACGGTCTCTAATAGCCCTGATATCCACTCTACCCCGGATTAGTAGTGGAGCACATGGTCGCAAAGACAGTGGCCGAGTTTGAGGTGAGTTGCCGCTTTCTTTTTATTTTTTAGAGGATCGTGTACTTTTATTACCATTCTCTATCCACATACTAAAGCTATCGGTTAGTGAAATAGCATCGTGTGCGTTTTACTTCCACGAGATCGTATCACTGATGTACACGCGTCTTCTATGAAAAAAGACTGTGTTCTTTATTGCGATTAAGTGCCAAGACGTCGATCAAATCTTATTGAAATAGCCACTCAAGGCGCGTCAGTAGTGACTATATTTCTTAGTATATTGTCTACTCTTTTAACCCTTACCAAACTCCGAAAATCCCCAAATGGTATTCCATCGGTATATAAGAAAAACTACTGTAAAAGGTGTGCGAAAGAAGCATGGACGGTATAAAAGTACTTGGGTGTTTTTGTTTTATTTATAATTTTGAATGATTCCGATGTGTAGGTATGTCGATTTCATGTAAGAGTCGAAATTAAACCTCTGATACACAGTAACACAACACTGTATTATTTTTTTTTTGCTATCTTGAAATTAAAGATGGAAACACCACTATTTATAAAATCATCGTGGTAGAAAACAATTTTATAACGTTAGATTAACTGTGAATAGTGTTCAGTGCTTAAAAAACTGACAAAGTATTCATTATCAAAATTAAAATACTCAACTATAATTCAAAATACGGTCAAATTATTTATGATTGTGTAAGGGTTTATCTCTTATAAAAACCATCAACTTGAGAAACGTGAACAGCAACACAAGAAAAGTTTTAAGTCAAACATTTAGGCTAAAATAGTTCTTGAAATCTTAAACTAGGAATCTTAGAGAAATAGGACATCATCGGGTTAGTAGGTTAATACGAAATATATAGATACGAACTCACCGCAGATTCACAAGTATTTTATTGTGACCTGTGACCTGTGACCTGTGACCTGTGACCTGTGACCTGTGACCTGTGACCTGTTTATTAAGTTTATTATTATTATTATTATCATGTGACCTGTGACCTGTAAACCTGTAACCTGTACTTTAGCCCCGCCGGAATTCGTCGAGTGACGGAGACCAGCAGATCGTCCGAAGCAATCGTCCGAAGCAATCCAGCCATAAATTCGCCCCAAAGGATCTCATCGCCTCAGTATCCCGCCTAGAGCAATGTTAATAGATGCTTGAACTATTGCTTCTCTTTATGGGATTAAAAACGTCCGCCAAGGAGCAATTTTAGCGTGCAGATCTCTCACGTTTTCCATCGATAGCCGTCGAAAGATGCGTCGACTCCCTGCACCGATTAGCATAGCGACCCGACCTTCGGGTTCAAATTACCTGCTAACCCAGTGGGAGAAGGTATTACCGTTGCAATGGACATCATAAATATGTATATTCAAATACAAATTGATTTAAAAAGGATTAACATGAGAATCAAAATACTGTACGTACTTGCCAACAGTTCATATCATACAGCCGGGCCCCGAGAGCCGGGCCTGCGCGTCACTATAGAGAATCCAAGTAACCAACATGTTCACAGAAAAGTCAATAATTTGTATTTTTCTTGCAACAGAAATGAGCCTTAACAATGCATAAACACATGGCAAATCACAGAGGTGTCAAACTCGGCGAAGGCACATGCCTATCACAGCAAAAAACATGCAGACCTATGAAATCTAAAAATCGATCAAGCAACAAAAAGGTCGAGAGACCGAACAGAGAGCGGCAAATATACATGAATGTACAAATGTCACGAACCGTAGGAGTCGTGTAGCCTTGTCAGCCCTATTTTCACCGCTTGACTCCAGGTTCTGCAGTAGGAATCTTGGCAGACTTCGGTTTCCCTACAGATGATGGAGATTTTGACCAACGCTTCCAGACGGTTGTCGAGTTTCGTAGTCAACAGAAGTTTCTTGAACATCGGCTAAGGCGGGGCGTTTAAATTTGTTTTCAAGAAACGGACTAGCTAAGCGGCGTTCCGTATTTTCTACCACACACTTCGCACAGACATCTGGAGGAGGGTGTGAATGGGGTTAACCGACTAGCGACAAAGGGCTAGAAAATATGACTGACTACCGTCAAAACGAGGAAAAAAATTACCGACTAGCAACAAAAAACATTAACTGGGATTCACCGACAACCGATAAAGGTCGATAATTTTACCGAAAACCGAGAGTTACAGCATTGCAAAAGCATTTAAGGTTACAGTATACCTTCAGGGAGCGATGTAGCGCGTCCGGTTCAAACTGTAGATATCTAAAGCCCTATATCAAATTAAAGCTTATAGGACTGGCTATCAGACTATGCCAAAAATTTGGAAAAAAACATGAATTGTCCATTTTTTCACGACTTCTAATTGCGAACGCCCGAATCACCTTTTGAACGTTATATGTCAAAGTGAATTTTGTTTTTCTCTTATTCAATGTGTTCCTCCGTTTCCGGGGCCAAAGCGCTAAAAAAACGCGTCTGCGATTTGCCACGTTCAATTTCAGTGAAAAGTTACAGAAGATTTTTGAAAAAGGTTTAAAAAGTAACGAGCAGGAGGGAGGGGGTGTCTCCAGGCAAATCAGGGTTTAGTCATAACTACCAGTGTGACGTCACGTCGTACATCGGTGATTTTCGATATGGCGGCCAAATTTTTTGCTTCGTTAACCGAAAGAAATGTGGAAATTTCTAACTTTTTGATGATTCGATTACTTTTGTTCAATGTTACCCAGGATTCAAAATATATGAAAGACTTCTTTGCAGTAATTTGCGGTAGGATAAGTTATTCGAAAGCCTCATATTTTGAGTAGAAACATACTAACAAGTGCCTGAGACGTCGACAAAGTTTAATGGATTGACAACGTTTTTCCGGAGCCCACGCAGAAATGCGGAGATGTCCTGATCCCAGAATAGGAGGTTTGGTACATGGTATATTAAGTTTGCTCTGTGCTGAGAATTAAGCCTTCAGTACTTATGGTTCGTCTCAACAATCTCTTCAAAGTTGATGGAATGACATTTGGAGAGCGACTTCAGAATACCCGGCCACGATTCCGTTACATTGAACGCTTGCTCCTGTAGTCCCGCAGTGGTGTTGTATAGCGATATTCACTGTTTACAAACAAGTCTTTTGATATTTAAATTTTGCCAACCAAAGAACAAAAGAATCCTTTGTTTCGAGAGCCACTAAACCTCTGGTTGGCATATTAATGACAATAGGAGACGTAATGATGAGTATCGCCATTTTATGGGTTGATGAACTTAAGACGAGTAAAACTATTGCTATGAAAATAACACGAGGAAAACTATTGTTCTCGCAGTCCCGCAGTGGATAAAATGAATATTAAAAGTCCGGTTTCGGCTCATGGATGACAGAACGAAGTCTTTTGATGTGTAACGCGCTTGTTTCGGCTGATGGATTTTAGAACGAGGTATATTCATGTGCATGTAGCACGCTTGTTTCGTGTATACATTAAGTTTTTCTCTTTTGTTTCCATACGCAAATATTTATTGACTGCGGGACTACGGGAGCAGGCATTTAATGTCACGCAATCGTAGCCGGATATTCTGAAGGTTAGCCCTTCTGGAGCACACAGGCAGTCATCTACCCCACAAAATTTAAAAACACAAGCATTCAACCAGCCAATAGCTGGTAAACATAGACGCTCTTGACCTTTCACCAATCGAACAAAGTTTAACACGCGAGAAATCAAACCGACATGTACGCCCTCGCACTCAAAAGGATTGTTGAGCAAAATGGCTCATCACACTGTGATGGCTCATCACATTGAGAAAAACTAATAATGGCTTGGAAGTTATATCAAAAAGGAACAAAACCTCCTATTATGAGGTACTTCTGTTGAAAACTTGAAGAGAAAACGGCGGGCGTTTGGGGTGGCTTTTACTCAGTTGACCGGAAGTCAAGATGGCGGTAACCCCACTTGACCCGATTTGTTTTCAATAAAATTTGGAACAAAAAATGCGCACAAAACAACAAACAGTTGTACTCACAGACAATATCCACTACATAGCTTGCACATTTGTGCCAAATTAATGAATAATAGCGCAATAGTAGCTTGTATTATCCTCTTTTTCGTTGAATTCAACGGAGTCCCGACGCCAAATCTGGGGAAGCCGAGCGAAGCTTGGACTTGTTGCTATGTGACGTCACACTGGCAGTGATGAGTCGGTCTCTGACAGATACTCCAAAACAATAGAGCCACCCCCTCCCTCCTGGAAACGAGTGATCGTACAAAAATCGCTCTTGAAAAAAGAGTATTTAGAAATAAAGAACTCGCACATACGTTTTTATTTTGTGCTAAACTAGCTACTGTCTAAATTTGAGAGCAATCGAACAAATTCCTTTTGACTTGTAGCTCTTTAAAGTGTCCCCTTCTGGCTTCCTTCACGGCTTCCGTTTCATTTTCAAAAACCTTTTCGCGCCAAATTTGCCCTTTAAAACTTGCCCAATCAGAGATGTTTTTTATTTTTGTATCACTTATGTCACAAAAGAACATGCGGATTTCTGGCCTTTGTTTAGGGACGCCGAAAAATATCTGCGACGCTTGAATGAGCTCTGTTTTTAACTGAAGAAGTTCAAGCTAATTACTAGAAGCTTTTAACTCGAAAAAATCATCGTGAAGAAGGAAGATATCTATTTTAACTCGCCTAATAAAGGGACTAAGAAATCAAGTAGCTTCGCTCGATTTGTTGACAGCTAGTTCTGAATGCCGCTCTTTCAGTTTCTCCTGTTTTCAATCTGTAGGAAGCTTTCAGCCCTTGATTGACGCTTACAATAAGACATTTCCAGAAAATATAAATTCTCTCATTAGCTGAACATAGCGATGAGCACATGAAGCACTTGTGCTTGAGGCTTTCATTCACATTTTTTTTTCGTTTGTCATGATAGTAGCCCGCGAACACAGCCCACTTTGGTGGCGTGCGTGCGTGCGGCGTGAAACAAAAGCCAGAAATCCCTCATTGTAAATTTGTTTGGTTGTGCCTAAATCCTACCGCTCAGAAGGACAACCGAGGAGTCCTAAGAGCGAGTTTCCGAGCCGAGGAGTTTTCGGAAATGGTCGGCTATTCCAATATGGCGGACTATACTTTCTAATAATATGGGAATTACCGGTGATAAAACTATGTTGATCAACAAGACAAGTACGTTTTTATTTACCAGACATGTTAAGAATATTGTGTAGAGGTTGAAGCAGTGAATTGTTCGGTAAATGCTGTAAATTTCTTTAGGTACCTTCCCGCTAACCGTAAATTGTACACCGTAGATGTCTTGTACTGTACAGGTAGTATAAACACTGCACTGTAGACGTCTTTGACTTAGGCCCAAGAGTTTTTGAATACGTCTTTCCTTGAAACGAATTATTTTATTGAGCTCTTGATCCTGTGGATCCACGAATTCAAACTTCCTTTGCCTTCTCTAGCCGGTAGGACCTTGACAATTCTACCGGCCAGAGGGACAGCTTGTGTATAAGGTAATTGGACTCAAGTCCATGCACAGTTTTATTAATTTAATTGTAGAATAGTTTTATACATTGTCCTTTACTTTCATGCTACACTATAATCACTCTACAGTAATATTTTCAGTTTTCTCTGATCTTGTCCCTCTGGCCGTTAGGATCTTAAAAATACTAACGGCCAGAGGGACAGCTTGTGTATAAGGTAATTGGACTCAAGTCCATGCACAGTTTTATTTCTAGAATAGTTTGATACATTGCTCTTTACTTTTATATTACACTACAATCACTCTACAGTTTAATATATTCAGTGTTCTGTCATCTTGTCCCTCTGGCCGGTAGGATCTTGAAAATACTACCGGCCAGGCCCCAGTTGCTCAAAGGCTGGATAACGCTATCCATCGGATAAATCGCTATCCAGTGGATAAGTGTTAACAAAACAAACCACGCTATCCACTGGATAGTGATTTATCTGCTGGATAACGTTATCCTTGCAGCCTTTGAACGACTGGGGCCAGAAGGACAGCTTGTGTATAAGAAGGTTACTGGACGTAAGTCCATGCACAGTTTTATTTCTAGAATAGTTTGATACATTGCTCTTTACTTTTATTTTACACTAGAATCACTCTGGGAGGCGCGGTGGCCTCATGGTTAGTGCGCTCGTCTCCGGATTGAGCGGTCCGGGTTCGAGCCCTGGCCGGGGACATTGTGTTGTGTTCTTGGGCAAGACACTTTACTCTCACAGTGCCCCTCTCCACCCAGGTGTATAAATGGGTACCGGCGAATTTAATGCTGGGGGTAACCCTGCGATGGACTAGCATCCCATCCAGGGGGGAGTAGAAATACTCTCAGTCGCTTCATGCTAAGGAAACCGGGATAAGCTCCGGCCTGATGGGCCACTTGGCTCGTATGCAGACTTTACCTTTTTTTTACCAGAATCACTCTATAGTTGAAATTTTTCAGTGTTCTGTGATCTTGTCCCTCTGGCCAGTAGGACCCTGAAAATACTATTAACCAGAGGGACAGCTTGTGTAAAAGGTAATTGGACTTAAGTCTATGTACAGTTTTATTTCCAGAATAGTTTTATAAATTGTCCTTTACTTTTATACTACACTAGAATCACTCTAGAGTAATATTTTCAGTTTTCAATGATCTTGTCCCTCTGGCCGGTAGGATCTTGAAAATATTACTGGCCAGAGGGACAGCTTGAGTAAAGATAATTGGACTTAAATCCACGGTGCCTGTAAATTCTTTTCATGTTCTGTGGCCATTGCAATAATTCAATGAAGATGGCAGTATCTGTGTGGAAGTTTTAGCTGAACAATAGGTTTAGAGTGTTTATTTAGTGAAAAACTGTTATTATATATCTGTCTTATTTGGAAAGAACATACCTGCAAAGTGTAGGCATTCGGCCATAGCAATTAACCCTGTTTGGACACTATGCCTGCCCTAATAATCTGCGATTGGATGCAGTGATGTAGCCAAGTTTTTCAGTTCTAACGGAAACCATGATTGGCTAAAATAACAGGGGTAACTTGGAGGGGGGGGGGGGTGATATTAATTTGTAACCTTGGACAGATATACAGAAGTAATTATGATAATTTAAGAATTTCTAACTATAATAATTACAATAATGAGAAATGACCAAACTATAAACATGCAATAAAGGATGCAATACTGATGTGAAAGAAACCCTATGCTATATTGTCGTATCAAAATGAAATTTCACCACGCTGGCAAATGCTCACAATCTGGACGCACAGAACTTGAACGCACTAGTGCTTTGCCCGATTAAAGCACGTAGTATGTAGATTTGCGAGTATTTTTGTTTTTTTAACTCAGGACAGATATATAAGATAATGTTTTAGTATGAAATGAAATGAATGAATGTGGTTCCTGTTCATTTTTACTTGGCAGTAAACAACTGTGTTGGCGTTAGTCAGTGGAGTGTGCTTTGTTTCTTCACCCTGAAGTTAGTGGGGGTGGGTTGCATTGGGGGTTGGTAGGAGGGGAAGAAAGAAAATTTAGGCAACGGCCATTTACAGTCTGGCCTCTGAGAGTTGATTTTTCACTCCAAATTGAAAAAAAAAAGTGAGCAGTATTTAAAGCTAAGAAATAGTTGTATGCGACAAAGTCAGAAACCCTAGCTAACCCCAACACAGGTATGGCTTTTCGATAGAGTGCGCAGAGGCCATGGCAGGTAGAACTTGGCTCTGTACCCCCATAAAACTGCCCTCGGTGCCCGGGGGGGGGGTACTTGATATATTCTTGGGTGGGGAGGTGCGGCCCGGCCCCTCATACCCTGACCCTGTTTAAGACAAATATCGCTGATTTTCCTACCCTGTTTAAGACAGAATTCTGAGTTTTGATACCCTGTTTAAGACATAGGATTAAAAGTTGCGGTTACAAATTGTGTGGCTTTCTTGTTGTGTAATCAATGGAAATTTAATGTGCCTGGTATCAATGCTAAATTCAACGGAAGTCAATATTAATTTACAAGAGCTTACAAGTAAAAATTTTGCTGTTTATCGTCCAAGAAAAGATATCCCATTTAAGACAAAAATTGATAAATCGATACCCTGATTAAGACAAAACATGACAAATTCGATACCCTGTTTAAGACAAAAATCCCGAAAAACATACCCTGGCTGGCCGCACGTCCCTATTAAGCCCTTATAAGGGAGTACCCCCCCGGGCCTCGGTGAAACGTTATCGCCTGCCAAAGACCGACCTGGTCATTACCAAGTTAAGTGATTTTAGAACTGGGAAGCTCATGTGGGAAGAAGTCAGAAACAAACTTGAACGACCATCAAGTCGCAGGCCAAAGTAACTGAACTCAACCGTTCGTGCAGGAGACAGTTTCCACGACGAGATTGCCCTACGGAACGTTTGCAGTAATAAAGTTAGCAAATGCAAGTGGAAGAAATCTGTATTTGGGAATAAAACGAAAGAAAGCGTCACGCTCGATTGCTACTCGAGGTCTATTACTAATTCTTGGTTTTCATGTGACGTAATCATATTCCAAAATTTAAACATTACCCTTCCTTCTGAGGCTTTAGTTTCATCAGATAAAAAACCCTAGAGGAACTTGACATTTCACAATCTTTTAATTCGACAGGGTTCTCCTAAATGGTAATAGAGCACGTTTGAATTTCAAAGCTTTTACGTTGCGTGAGTAGACAATAGCGCCTCGAGAGGTCAAAAGAAGAGTTATCACTTTAGTTTTTGCTAACTAAACAGTGCCTGCACTAGAAGAAGCATTTATTTCAATGAATCGCATCTCTAGAGCAATAACTGTTCGTTTCAATAGCAAAACTCAGTTACAGATGTTTCTGTTACTTTACGGCCGCCATATTTGTGTCCCTCCGAAGGGCACAAACATAGTGTCTCTATACACTGACAATATTAAACTGTAGAGTGACTCTAGCGTAGTATAAATTAATATAAAGAACAATGTATCAAATTATTCTATAAATAAAACTGTGCATGGACTTGAGTCCAATTACCTTACACACAAGCTGTCCCTCTGCCCGATAGTATTTTCAAGATCCCATTAGCCAGAGGGACAAGGTCACAAAACACTGAAAATAGTTAACTGTAGAGTGATTATAGTGTAGTATAAAAGTAAAGAGCAATGTATCAAACTATTCTAGAAATAAAACTGTGTATATGGACTTCTTAAGTCCAGTAATTGTCCTTATTATTCATTCAAAATATTTCTCCGTTTCTGATTGGTTAAAACCACACGCGTAATTCACCATAACCAGCTGCTGCTCACCAAATTTGGAAAGAATCTTCGTCATATTGAATCAATGACGTCAAAAGTGCAGCCCGCTGAAAATTATTGAACCGTTATTGAACCGTTACTTTACGGCCGCCATATTTGTGTCCCTCCGAAGGGCACAAACATAGTGTCTCTATACACTGACAATATTAAACTGTAGAGTGACTCTAGCGTAGTATAAATTAATATAAAGAACAATGTATCAAATTATTCTATAAATAAAACTGTGCATGGACTTGAGTCCAATTACCTTACACACAAGCTGTCCCTCTGCCCGATAGTATTTTCAAGATCCCATTAGCCAGAGGGACAAGGTCACAAAACACTGAAAATAGTTAACTGTAGAGTGATTATAGTGTAGTATAAAAGTAAAGAGCAATGTATCAAACTATTCTAGAAATAAAACTGTGTATATGGACTTCTTAAGTCCAGTAATTGTCCTTATTATTCATTCAAAATATTTCTCCGTTTCTGATTGGTTAAAACCACACGCGTAATTCACCATAACCAGCTGCTGCTCACCAAATTTGGAAAGAATCTTCGTCATATTGAATCAATGACGTCAAAAGTGCAGCCCGCTGAAAATTATTGAACCGTTGACCGAGAAAACCTGGGGACGAGATTGTGTTATTTTTGGTGAGCGGAAAAACAACCTTGCATACGGCTGGTACGCGGGAAATTTGGATTGACCAATCAGGATTCAGCAGGCGGGAAAAACTCTACTGTCCTGAAGTCAAGTTAACAAGTCGGGAAAGGCATAGCAATAGGGCAACTTTTCTCACTGGAGATGGCATTATATATGCAGGAAAAGGGATTTACAATTTCAAAAATCATACCAGTTTGAAAAAAGTGAAAAATATAAACCATTTTGTGTTTCCAAGCTTCTACTTTGGCGCCAAAAATTGGTCGCTGGCGTTCGGCATGGCAACTTGCTCGTAGTTCGTCGAGTATCGCCAGGTATGATAATATTTGCGTTATTTTGAACAAAATATGCTGTTCCTTGTCAAATTAAACCCGGAATTCTCAAGTTAACTACTAGCAGGGGCCAAAGCAACTTTCGCACTGTCTTTATTTTTGTTAGCTGCGAAGAAAAAGGCTGTTATCGTATCGTTTCAGTAGGACAGCTAAGTTTTGACTGCCGTTTGTACTGCGGGCGCAGTCGCCGTATGCAAGGAAAGAGCGAAACGGCGAAACTCCGTTCTTGGAAATATTTTGAATGCGACTTGAATGCGAATGCGACAATGCGACTTCCGGTAATTCTGATTGATTCATTCTAATCTGATGGCATCGCCGACATTCTCGCTACATGACAGATATTTTTTATTAGTAGCATTCTACTAGTATACTAATGCAAATGCTGTAATCTGATTGGCTGAGCTACTCGTATACTATCGGCCATTAGACTCTAATGGCCGATAGTATACGAGTACAGTGGCTGCCGGTTGTCCACGAAATGTAATATTTTTATCGTTTTCCCGAAGTTTTGGAAGGAATTTTAGATGTAAACGGGTAATTAAATTCCTGAGAAGACTAAAAGAAGCACATTTTACGGTTTCTTGACTTAAAAAAACTTGAAAATATTGAAAAAGCGGGTACGCGCGTAAACAACTACAAATTTGCCAAGGACAGTTCGATACGTGCAACTTTGTTTTATAACATAGCTAGCAGAGCCACGCAATCAAATTTAGTATACGTAAGCGTGCTTAAAATCCCGATGGTGCACTCTCGCGCTGATGGCGTGAGCAAATCGCTTTGCCAGAAAATTTTTTTTCGCGCGAGCGGCCATTGTTAGCGTGGGGAAAAATATTCAGATATTTCGCGACAATAATGGATAGAAACGGAGACTCCACCCACCAGTCCCAAAACAAAGACAATTTCCGACCTTTTCTCTTGGGCTGGAGTTCTTAAATGAGGCAGAAAAAGAGAAAAACAACGGAACAGGAGACTCAGCATCGGCGCCATCACGATTCGCTTCACTGTTCGAGGGTGAAATGCAATTTTGACAGAAAGACACTCTGGTAAAACCAAACAAGTTACAAACTGGTCTGTTTCATCCTTCAAAGGTAAGCTTAAATTTTTCCGTTTTGAAATTGTTAAATATGAAACTCGAGCTTTCAAAAGAAAGATTGAAATAAAACCAATTCCTATTTTGTTTATTTCGCTTACCGCGAACAATCACTTCTGATAATGTTGTCCGTTATTCGCGTCGGATTTTATGCACAATTCCACCAGCTATGTTATAAAACAATTGGTTCATGCTTTTAGCTGTGCACTATCGAGTTATGGAGCACTTGGGAAGTTTAGAGAGCACTCAAGAAGCTAGAGTTGCCCTCGGCTACGCCTCG
>JAHPZR010018963.1:0-5000 GCA_019787425.1 Platygyra sinensis | reverse complement strand
TGAAGTTTCCATAGCATAAAGTTGGTTGTTATGGAGCTTGTGTACTCATCTCTATCGTACAGACCAAGTTCCAGTTACCGAAATTTTTTGATGACGAATCTCACATAGATTTCTGCCAATAGTCGGTCATGTTGATTTGTCGTTCTTCCTTTTAAACTTTGAGCATTTCAAATCCCACAGTCTGCGAAATGTCCACAACTTGGTATTACTTACATGCTGATTAAGTGGGTTTAAGTTACTAGAATGCCTTCAATAGAGATCATGTGTCACAAGTAGATCAGCACGTGCGGGTCCTTATTGCATCAATGATACAATTGAGTTTGTATGGGAAATTTAACATAGCTTCTGCTTGTGCGGCGTGTTTTAAGCCTGTTAAAGCGATTTTAGTCGAACAGTCTACAACATGTCACACGCATGCTTCTCTACTTCAATTCCAAAACAAGAACAACAAAATATGACCTTGAATATTTATAAAATTAACCTTGTGGATAGCTGTTTCTGCCTTAGGGACTGTGCAATAATTATCTGGAGGGGGGGGGGGGTCTAAAATTAGCAAAGTAGGCCTTAAAATAAAGTTGCACCCCCCCTGAATTAAAGTTAAAATAACTTCTTGTCCACCCCCGTCTAGAGGGGAGATTACTTTCAACCCCCCCCCTCCCCAACCTCCGATCCTCCCTACATCCCTCTTTACCTTTACACTACTTCTGGTATGTCTGCATCATCAATAAATAAAACTTGGAAGCTGCGCTCCACATAATCGTCGCCTGATGAACCACCTTCATACTCGGTTGACTCCACCTCAGAATCACTTGAGGTATCATCATGAGAAATGGAGGCATGTTTTCATCATCATCTTCGATGTCGTCATCAAATGTTCTTGCTACAGAACCATCTGCATGCTTAAGTATTCGCTCAACTAATTGTGCCTTGTTTCCAGATACCATTAGACCTTCTTGCCTTAGATAGAGCCGAAGTTGCTTGTTAGTCAGTCTTTCAACATCGTCTCTGCTCTCCCAACAATATCTTCTGGAATGGTGTTTCTTTCCAGATTTCTTTTGTCTGCTTTTAGAGCCAAGATTCCAAAAATTGATTTTGATTAGCTTACATGTAATATACATTATCTTGAGTCCATGGATTGAGATCAGACCTCTCAGTTTAACTTCTAACCCTCCCCTACAAATGTTTAAGAAATTACATCTTACCCCCCCTACCCTGCGCTTTGGTTTAAGTTCAAGCCCCCCCTATTAATCTTAGAACCCCCCCCCCCCCTCCAGATAATTATTGCACAGTCCCTTATTAGGCCTCATGAGTATGACATAGCCGATGGGCTGAAATAGGACTAAGAGCCCTATGTAGTCTGCCCTTTATTGCCAAGATGGGTGCAAAGCACCCTTTTATTAAAGCCCTAGGTGGGTCGTTCAATTTTCAGCTACTCCCTAGGGGTGGGTCATCCTGTTTTTCTTTTTTTCATGGGAATTGGCACACATTTGACACAATCGACAACAAAGGTAACTCCTTTCAAATAATTAAAGCAAGTGACACACTCAAACACCAACCCACGGTCTGGCATGCGCACAGCGATATCACCTGGGCAGTGGCAGCCATGGACAGCTGTTTCTGCCTTTAAGGCCTCTTCAGCATGGTACAGCTAGCCAAGGCAGAAATAGGACTAAGAGCTCTATGTTGTCTGCCCTTTACTGCCAAGACGGGTGCCAAGCACCCCTTTCTTAAAGCCCCAGCTCCACACTATGCATAAGGCATTTGGCAGACCGTGGGTTGGTGTGCAAGTGTGTCACTTGCTTTTATTGTTTGTTAACTCCTTTTAGTTCCAAAGGACAAAATCTTTTCGAGCCGTAATTGAAAAGGTACACTTGGCTGGTGTACAATAGAGATGACAATTTATGTATTGTAAAATCTGTACAAAAGCTAACGGATTGAGCAAGGAGTCGCAGTGCAGAAATATTTAAAATGCTGCACTCGGTTGACATACTGGTATTCAAGAACACCAAATGGCCAACTTGTGTCTACATGATTAAAAATATAACACAAACAGTGGTGACATATTTTTAATCAAGCTACGAAGGCCGAAGACCGAAGAGTTGCAATGATATTGTGTCTACACGCTATTTGTCCCCAAGGGTACGGGACACATGCACAAAGATCTGGGAGTTGTCTGGCTATATTACTCCCAGGACTCACTACAGCCGTTTTCTAGATGGATCACTGCTCTACGTGCCTTGAGGCCTAGTGTGAAAAGTAAAAGGTCAAGTTTTCTTAGAGTTTACAGTCATGACTTAAAGTTGCAAGGGTAATGGAAAACAATATTATTTTTGCATGATTTGCAGTATTACTGTTAAGAAGTCCCACAAAGTATTGTAAAGCGCTTGGCGTCAGGATAAAGCGCTATATAAATGCCAGTATATTATTTATTATATTCTTATTATTATTATAATTATTATTGTTATTATTGTGTTATATAAATAAATCAAAATCGTAAATAATACCACAATTTCATCCACAAAAGGTGATTTTGTCGGATCATGCAACCAAAATTGCCATGTCTTAATAGGGGGGTGGGTCATGTGATTTTAAACCTTCATTAGGGGTGGGTCACTCAGTTTTGTGACTAAATGGAAGGGGTGGGTCATGTGTTTTCTAACCACCACATTTTGAATGCTCCGGCCCAAACCCCCCCCCCCCCCCTGTACTTTTTAACCAGTCTCTAAACACTTCCATTACTTCATTCATAAACGTAATATGCTGACAATTTTTAGCTAATTCCCCGCATATTGTGATTATTTCAAAACACAAATTACGATAGTGGACACTTTTTATGGTGCGCCATTTAGGCGGGGGTACACCCGAAAGCCGTATTTTGGCTGGGTTTTATGTTTTTAATGTCAAATATCTCGTTTACGTTTCAAGCAATCAAGAATCTCTATGCTCATTTCCACATATCTATGTTTTGGGTCTTTTTGTAAATTTTTGGTGATTTGTTAGGGATATTTGGAGATAAATAGTTTTTCTCAAAGGATTAGTAAAATTTTATGGAAATAGGAAATTTGGAAGATTTGGTGTTGTTTTAAAATTAGAGTTTGAAGTTAAAAATAGGTAGATACACTCCAAACAGTTGCCCAACAACCTGGGGTGCCATGTGCGGTCGGGAACTGTCTGGTTGGTGTTCCAAAACCTTTTTTTGTTCCCTTTCAAACCTCTCTTTAACACTTACAAAATTTCACTTAAATTCGGGTTTACCCCCCGCCTTAAGACAAAATGATAATTAAGGAGTAATAGCTATTTAAATTAATTGTTAAGATGTCGGTAGTAAGCAATACTGCTGATACACCAAATCCCCCTGGGTTTACTACCCTTTTAAAGGAAATTTGGGAGTCCCCAAGGACCAAAGAAAATTTGGCCCCTCCGGAACAGATCTACCGGTGCTCTACCGACTGAGCTACGAGGCCAGCACGGGAGTAGGTCGGGGTATTTAGGTAGTGAATTCGCGGTAAGTAGCAATAATTAACAATTAATTTAAATAGCATTATTCGATATCAGGGTGCTACGCGGTTCAATTATTATATATACCTTTCATTTGAATACTTACCGCGAATTCACTACCCTAAATTACCCCGACCTGCTCCCGTGCTGGCCTCGTAGCTCAGTCGGTAGAGCACCGGTAGATCTGTTCCGGAGGGGCCAATATTTCTTTGGTCCTTGGGGACTTCCCTAAATTTCCTTTAAAAGGGTAGTAAACCACAGGGGGATTTGGTGACTCGGCAGTATTTGTCCTACTACCGGCACCTAAGCAACTTAATTTACATAGTCATTATTTTTCGAGAGCACGGGTGCTTACGCGGTTCAACTACTATATATACCTTTTCATCCATGATAATTAAGGAGGCTGGAAAGGGTTTTGTTAGCTGCAACGCGCGCGCGGCGCAAATCTGCACACATCTATAACCTACGATGCCGTATAAAATCAAGCACACCACGGAAGTTAAATGCAGTCAGTTGAAATCGCAGCGAACGGAATAATAAAACTCTGCGGAAAAACATTTGTTTTATATCCTCGAAAGTTCGCGTCGGCTGACCTATCTGATCTTGATTTTTTGCATACCGCACTATTCGCAGATGGCACTTCAGATATAAAGTTTCGGGGAAAATTATCTAGTGGAATTTTCTGTAAGCCTAAAACGCGTTTTCTTTAAATATATTTAATTCTACTAGATAAAATTTTTCCATACTGTCTGAAAGTTAAAGAATTTAGGGAACTTTCCAACAAAGAGAATAAAATGGTAGGTCACCGAATTAGTTTTCTCAGATAATTTACAAAAACTGAAATTTAGAGGACGCTTTTGTGGACCTCGTGCGTTGCCATGGTAACTGATATGACGTCACAAGTACCCTTAAAGTATAGCCAACATAGAGTTGCAAGGAGACATATATTTGCCCACACCATTAAACATCCTTCTTTGTAATCTTCCATCGTTTCACGAAGCAATATAGCAACGAAAAACCCTTTCGAGCTTTCCTTAACAAATCCTCTAGGAACAATGCAAATATCCTAGTACCGACCAAAAATTAAGACTCAAGGCTACACTGCTTTTATTACTTCAGTGTGGTACGTACACTACTTACAATACAATACGATCACTTACGATACTAACACTGAAATACAAATGCTTACACGATTACTCAATGTTGCTATTTAGATCAAATTAAAAATTTAGGTATCATAAAACGATCTCAATTTCAATGTGTACAGCAATACAATATTGCTTACAGTTATCATAAATAGACGTTTACCACAGAGCCCTGGTTGTAAATAATACGTTGATTATATAAATCATAAAGCAAATATAGAGGTTATCACTAACATAAATTCACGTTATGAGCCATAAATCATTTTGGTCAGTCGGAACGTATAGAGTAAACACGTAATGTTAAAAACCAAAATTGTCGGAATAGTCCAGTTTCGAATCACACATGACCGCTGAATA
>JAHPZR010018962.1:0-19116 GCA_019787425.1 Platygyra sinensis | reverse complement strand
TTCGGGGAATGATGTGTAGAATGGGGTTAACTAACCTACACGACTTCTACGGTTCATGACATTTGTACATTTGCCGTTCTCTGTTGGGTCACTCAACCTTTTTGTCGCTTCACTCGTGTTTGTGAAGGGCACTACATGTAATGTTACAAGGAGGAATTTAAACTAGAGTAGAGCAGAGCCGTAGATCGTGCTATGGCAAATTTTAAGAGGTCATAAGACTGCATGATTTCCGCTGTTGTTTGCATGTCGCTTCGCTGAGTTTGACACCTGTAATTTGCAATGTGTTAGTGTATTGTTTGGGCTCATTTCTTTTGCAACATATGTTTTTAAATCTCCAAGCATTTGCTTTTGAGGGACAAGATATGACGTTTTCTGATAACGTGTTGCTTACTTGCATACTATATTATTGTGACGCCGGGCCCGGCTGTGATTAGAACTGTTTGCAGCTGTTTGCCTTCATAAGGTTTTCATCGGAGCCGCCATGGCTTTACTTCGAGAAAGCTATACGCTTGTCTAGAGAAATTTTTATGTTTCTTGCCGCTATCTGATCGAGCTTATGTTTCTGGCACTCGATGTATAGGTTTATTTCTCATTTGATCGCTCTGGTACCACAAGATTCAAATATAGCTCTTCACACGCAATAGCCTGTTGACTGTTTGCGTGATTCGGCTTAGTTTCATGTTTCATGTTACACTTCGTTCTCTGATTGGCTTATTTTAATTGATCCATCAAAAGGGCTAAAAGTGGGCGGCAAGCAAAAACCATACCAAATGTGGCAGGCGGGAATTTCACTCGCGGCTTCGCCGCTCGCGAATTCCTTGCGGGCTTCGCCCGCGATGGAATATGGCGGGTCCGCCGCCGCTTGCCCGCGCACGCATCCCGCCAGCTACGCATGCTAGCTTAAATAGGAAATGTGCGATTTTTGTCACAGTTCCACTTTAAGTCAGTAGAAACTTTTTATTGCTGATGACAAAAGTTATGCTTTTTGGAGTGACTTTCTCTTTTAAAATAGCCAAAATCCAAACTTTGAAATGTCTTAAATAATATGACCTAAAGTACAGCCCAAAAATAATGCATGCGCAAGAAGTGGCGCAAGAAGTTCTTGCGCCACAAGAACACGCAAGCGGCAAAAAGAAGTTAAATTGCGCTTTTATCCGCAAGAAGTTCCAAACGCAAGAAGTTCAAAATCCTATCCACAAGAAGCCGCAAGAAGTTGCGAGTCCTACCGCAAACCGCAAATAACTGCAAGAAGTTTACAGTAGTTGGCTTAGCCAGCAATAGATAGATTTAGAACCATGGCAAACGCGAACGGCAAAATGTAATTCTGATTTCGCTCTTTTTTCTCTCAAGAAAAAAACATTTGACTTCATTACGAAAATGGCTTAAAGGCAGAAGGCAAAAGTTCGATTATTTGCCGTTTGACGTTTGCGTAAACATGGATCTAAATCTCTCTGTTTTGCCAGATTGTCATCTGTGTTTGGGATGGGCGGAAATGTGTGTTGCACATCTTTGCGGAGCCGAGCTGCATGAGTGTGTTAAGTTTACCCACTGCATAGGAGACGCTTACTGATAATGTTGATATTCAAGAAACTTCGATAAACAATTCTTTCATTAGGGAAAGAGTATTTTTCCATTTGAATGAACGATTCATGTCAAAATAATAGAACCGGAGACATTTTTTGCCGCAAGGTCTTCAAAACAACATCTCGCTGGCGTGCTGAAACACGGAACTTTTCCTTGAAGTAAAAAATAAATACACGTGAGCAGTGCGCCATAGAAACTTTGATAAATAATTACTTGGTTTAAGAAAGAGCATCTTACCGCTTGAATGAACGATTTGTGTCAAATATAACCGGAGATATAATTTCTTCGACAATGACTTCGGAACGCTTTAGAAATGAAACCAAATCTCGAAAGTGACGTGACTTGCCGATGCGTGCGAAACAGAACTTTTCCTTGAAGTAAAAAATAACTAAATGCGACCAGTGCACCATAGAAACTTTGATAAACAATTAGTTGGTTAAAGAAAGAGCATTTTACTGTTTGAATGAACGAGTTGTGTCAAATTTAACTGGAGATATAATTTTTTCAACAAGTAGTAGTACATTTTGTAATAGTTTGCTTCAAAAAAAGGTCAACTGGGTCAAGTTTATAGGAAAATTCCATTTGTGACTATCTTCTTTAAAGAAATGTTTAGTAACAATTTATTTCTCCTTGTGTTGCAGACTTGTAGTGTGTAATTTGTATCCTTTTGTGAAAACTATCACCAAAGAAGACTGCAGTGTAGCAGATGCTGTGGAAGAAATTGACATTGGTAATTAAGATGTCATCTAAACTTTTGTCTCCAGTTGCGTTAAATGTCCCATGCACTAGTCTCCATCACAGTGATCCTCTTTCTAGATGCACAAATTTCTGAAATTTTAAATCTAGCCCTGCTTTATGTTAGCCCATTCATTAATTACTCTTCTCCTGTCAGCCTCCTTTTTTCTGGGACCAGGTCATACATTTTGGATGGAGGGAGGGTATAATACCCATGCTGTCTCTCTGAGTAGAACCTTTGATTTTAAAACATAATGCCAAATGTACTGAACCTTCACATACATGTACAAAGTACGTTACTGCACAATACCCCTGTGTACTCACATTAACAAGATATTTAACATGTGATGAGCAAGTAATTTTAATTTCATCCCACCTGACTTTGCTTATAGACAACTCTTGGTACACAAACTTCATGCAGATGTATTTTATTTCCAAGGAGGTCATTCATAAATGTACCTCTACTACTTGCAGAGAGCATGTTCAGTTTTGTAACAGCCAAACCATTTGCCTTTTTTACCACCACAGACATTTCAAAGATGATGAAGTTCTCTTTAAAATTCCATGAAAGCGGAAGGGCCTCTTCATTTCTCATTCCTTCTTCTCAAACTCATTAATTATTCATGTGCTCTTACCCAACCAGAGCATCTTATTCTGGTCGGGTGGATGAGTTTAGAACCCAATGAAAAATGAGTTGAAAACATAACCGTGAATGAAACCTGTGTTTGAAACGATTCAAACACGGATGCAAATTTTCTTAATCTGCATATTGATAAAGCAACAAAAACACGTGGCGGTAAACAACGTTATTTAATCACACATTTTACAAAACAAACTTAAACTAACTTATTTACTGCTAGCCGTGGTTGAATGTAACGGTACAGTTATTCAACTACCCAAAACAGAAGAGCCCATTTTTTCCCTAAATTTAAATTCTCGCTCAACGGTGGCGACCTCGTGTTGGTTCACTTTCAACCTTGCTTGACACCTCTGACCTAAAATGGCACTGACATTAGAAATTTTATCAGACCAAATGCACACATTACCTCGGAATAGCGCTGGCCATACACTTTTCCTCTTCTTGGCTATTTTTAGGAGGTCTAAACCTGCACTCTGCCATTTTCTTTGTGAAGCAACATGTTCGCTCAGAACTGACAAACAGCTAGGTAACAACGTGACAGCAGTTGATGAATATTCCAAAATTGTCACAGCACAGCAATTAGGTGATAGGATCATGCACATCATGCACATTGTTTGAGGATTATGCACATGTCATGTCTCAAATATAATAGTTGAGTTGAGAAATCTTATTCATATGATAATTTAAACTAATTTTCTTTGTTGGAGAAGTAATTTCAAAAACTTGTGCTTCGGGTCTCATCAGGTTTCCAAACACTCGCAAACAATAAAACCACTTGGCCTGCGGCCTCGTGGTTTCAAATGTTTCTCGCGTTTGGACACCTGATGAAACCCTCGCACTCGTTATTGAAATATTACTTAACCTCCTCTTCCAACATAGCGTTTGTCTACTAGCTAGCTCTCTTAATAACCTTGAGCAATCCTTTTCATGCAATTTGACAAATAGTGAGATACACTTTCTCAATACCACCTACTAAGTCCATGTGTTTTGTTTTCTAATCGGATGTAGATGCTTTACAACTATAGCAATAATTGAAGGGGTGAGTGCAAAACCATGCCAAGTGACAATCTTAAGTGTTTTTCTTTTTTCCTGCAAAAGCGCCTGAAATTTTGCATGCCATTTTCAATTGAATGGAAAAACATCACCTTGTATTCTTTTTGCTGGGTTGCTCTTCGTTTTTGAGATATTACGTATGCAAACAACCCTCACTTTTCCAAGTGGCATCTTTTGGAGATCTATTGGTAAAGGGCCCTAGTCAGCCACACCTTTGTTTTTGTTTACATGCGAGAATTTGGCTATTATATTTTATCCCAAGCCTGTCGAAATGGAGAAAAATCACTGTGAAACTACTCAAGATAATTAAACATACCCTCAGGATCACAGCTTGCAGTAAAATAATAAGAATTCGCTTCATCATGCTATATCAATAATTTCTATGTCATCGAAAATGGTGGTGGCTGATTAGGATCCTTTAAACGAAAAACAAAAGAGGGGGTTGAATAGGGGTACGTAAATCTGCCGATCCGCTAAAATTAATGGCTGAATCTGTCAATCCGCTCAAAAACTCGACTAAATCCAAATCCGCAGATTGCCGCGCTAGATGATATGCGAGATACCAAGCGACTTAAACGCCCTGTCTACAGGGAGGTAGGGTAGCCCTACTGCCAGGGTAACCCTAGCAAGAGGGTTATAAGATAGCCCAGGTTTAGAAGCAAAATTTACAGGTAGGGTAACCCTACTGCCCGAGACAACTTTACGCTTGTTACTCTTCGGTAACCTTGAAAGTAAAGCACAAGCAGATGACAAAACTGGAAAATAATATATTTCCAAAGCAAAAATATGACAATTTGTGAAAGAACTTGATGTTTACTAGGTCATAATTCGCTGTTTTTGTCGGTATTGTGATCATATTTTGCTTTTGGGAGCCAAAATAGAGTTGTCCCAGTAGGCGAGTTGTCCCTAGCAGAGCATTTACAAGGCGCTAGGGTTACCCTAGTGCCAGGAAACCCTAGCCTCCCATGCAGACGTTCTTAGGCTTGTCATGCGTTCCTCCCCACAAACGTCTGCTCAATAGACCGGTCACATCCGTTTGTTGGCAGTTAGCCAATCATAGCTTCTCTTCCTATCTGTGGAAAGCTGGACTTTGACCAACTTTGACCCAACGCTTCAACACGAAATTTGTGCCGCAAAATGTTGAACATTCTCACTTGTGTACGAGTTGCACCAGCAACTGCAGACGTGCATATTATTGCCCCTGCAGAGTTTTTGGCCCCAGAGGGCCAAAAACCCGAGGAGGCACCTTAGGACTCCCCATGTAATATAGAGGAAGACTGGAGAAGAGAGAATGTAGGTATTTCCGGTAGATTGCATAGCCGCAAAAAATCTCGATTTGATCGCTTGCACGTCTGCAAGGCATCAACGTTTTTCCCGCAAATGGTCATGGGCGGCCAGCAAAGAGACACGCACGAACAAGGACTTGTGGGATTGGTGTCTTTGCCACGAGCTTTGTCCTTGGTTCAGATCTCGAGTTCAAGGGTCCTTGAAAAGCGTCTGTTTTTGACGTCTTGTTGCCTAATAAATTTGCTTGGAAATGCCCCAGATTCTGATCTAATGCAAATTGTCAAATTGAGGTTGCTCAAATCTTTTTTTTCTCCTTCTGTTTTTCTTCCTCTTTCAAAAACCTTCTTGTCTTTGTAACTGAATTGCCGTTTTTACTCGCTAGGATCTGGTATGATATGGTTTTTAGCTGGCATTGTGATGTATACACTTTACGTGTGCAAAGCGATAACACAATGTCAGAGCTGGCTCACCTGTTAATTAAGCAAAGTTTGCTTGTTATTTCCACCGATAATCAACGCTTATTCAAGGAGTATTTGTGCCCACCTGGAAGATTTGGTATCATTAAGCCTCTGACCCTCGATGAGTCACCAGCATGCTTCAAAGAACCGAGGCGTGTTTTTGTTCGGAGATCATGGTTTAAGTCCACCGTTAACATAGCCATTGAAGATCAAGTGAGCCACGCGGTAGACTCTAGAAATGCTTCTTCCAAAACAAAGCATCCGTCCTGGACTTGTGGCTCATTTGCCAAACTTCGGCATGTGTCAGTTTTGGAAATTAGAACTGCTTTCTAGGCTCTTATTATTTTCTGGAAATTAGCCGCCCACCATCCTTCGCTCCAAACATTTCTGTGATATCCCATAATAATCTGTCATATAAAGCGCTGTGACCATTGTGTGTGACTTATAGCGCATTTTAGCGTGACTCAGACATGGCCGGGAACTGGCAAGAAAGGCCAGGCAGAAAAGTCGTTGAATTTGACCTGTGTTTCGAAGTTTCGAAGCCATTTTATGGGTCAATCAGAAGCCAAAGAGATATCGCAGCAAGCAAGCGTTCCGTGAGTGTGTATTGTGGATTTCCAAGCAGATGATTTGAACTGTGATAGAATGAAGCCCGCCACGAAGAAAAAAAAAAAGAACCCCTGATCACAGGTTTAGCAAAAGGAAGAAGAAAACTGCAGCTCAAATGTAAGTTTTGCTTTGTATTTCAGCGTTCCTTTCCTGATAAATTTATTGTTTCATGCGGTTTTTTTTCAGCACGAGCAGCATGTTGGCTTAAAGCTTTCTCTTTCTGTGTTGTCAGAAATAATCATTTCATGGAACGAGCAGTTTTGTACCAAAAAATAATTTCATGTAGAAACATTTCAATCACCGGCGTTGCCGATTTGCAAAAGGTTCAACCTCTCTCTCTAGGTACTGCTCATTGACTTTATTTAGGTATCGATTCATGCAATAGATTTCAAAAGTCGAGATTGTTTTCCTTGGCCTAACACTGCTCTAACCCTAACATGTCCTGACTTTAACTCTAACCTAATCTGAAGGGCTAATCCTAACACTAAGCGCTAGTGCTAACCATAGTTTTAAGCGGTAACCCTAACCTTAACTCGAATAAAACTGGGAACTATTAACCCTAAAAGTTAAAGTCAGCATTTGAAAAAAAACTTAAAAGAAAAACAACACTAAAAGTATTGTGTAACATAGCAGTTCCAAAAGACGCGGACTGTGACATGCAAGAGTTTTTGCATACTCTATTTCTGGAATACGTAACAGAAACGAGGGGAAATAAGTGCAAGGCAGTTTTCTACAGGTATAAACAAATTGGCGTGCAAAGTTTGGAGCTGTTTTGGCCGTGTTTGATTTTAGCGAAAAATCAAGCAGACATACCTTTCAATTGAGCTTACATGTTGCATAAAATGAACTTTTCATGGTTCTCTAAGTGAAATCAAAGTCCTTGGGCAGTGCGATAATGTCGAGTCAAAATTTCAGCTGTCTGTAAATGACCTGAAATCAACATTGTCTAAGCTTGTGCATTGCGTAAAATTAACATTTGCCCGCAATTTGAGTGAAATTAACATCTTTGCGGCCACAGTTTAACGTGAAATCAAAATTTTAACGATTTTTACCTGAAATCAACTTTTTTTTAAGGTTGCACATTGCAAAAGATCAGTATTTTGCTGGATTTTAAGTGAAACTAGACGCTCTAAGAGCGGGCTTCGTACCACAGTACCAAATCGTACTTTACGAGAAGCAGGACGCGTATTGAACACAATAAACACAAATAAACGTATCAGGATATTTTCCGCTGAGATATTTTCAAGTTGCTTCATTTGAGTATCCTCCTAATCCAATCGCAAGTTGTAAGTTTAAACCATTTGGTTCAGAATCAAGCACAGCTGTGTACGCATTTATGGAGAACTTGTTTGCACACAGGCGGCCCAGACGTTGAATACGATGAATACGTGACATTAGTCTGTTGACGATTGCGTTACGAATTTAGCCATTTAGAAGACAATGTGTGGGAATGCTTCGAAAATTGCTCTAAATGCTACCTGTGGAAAATAATTTCAATAAAATGGCTTACCTTATGTTTACATTAATTTCGATGTCTCTGGGTTCCTGGAGGTGGTTTAGAGCCAGTTTTACATTCTGGCGGTTGGCTTCCCCAATGAACGTAAAACTCGCCTAAATGGCTCTAAACCACCTCCAGGAACCCAGAGACATTGAAATAACATAATGTAAACATAAGGTAAGCCATTTTATTGAAATTATTTTCCACAGGTAGCATTTAGAGCAATTTTCGAAGCATTCCCATACATAGTCTTCTAAACGGCTAAATTCGTAACGCAATCGTCAACAGACTAATGTCACGTATTAATCGTATTCAACGTCTGGGCCGCCTGTGGTTTGCAAAGAATTTTCCAGGCCTTTTTCAACTAATGGCGATTACTATGCTAGCAGAAATTGTAGCAAGTTCGTTTGCTTCTGTTGGGCGATCCAAGTGAATCATGCAGCTGAATATCTTTGCCGCGTTGCGATCTTAAACCCTTTTCAAGAGTCATATCTCCTTGGAGAGCAAATAATCTTTTTCGCGAGAGCTGAAACGAATCATGATAAAGTGGCTTCGCCAAAACAACAGTCAATGAGGTGTCAATTTACATTGCACATATTTGCATAAACTTTCAAGTTGTGTTTTTTGTGGATAACTTGCGAGAATATGCGATCCTTGACGCAGTTCATGAAGAAATATTCAAGCTACATATTTTTATTGAATCAAGGTAGGAGTATTTTGTAAAAGGAACTCGTTCATAAGGGGAGATGAGGCATTCTGTTTTGTTTGGTTTCGTACTCAACTTGTTCGTGTCATGCAACAGGATTTCTATAAGAATTGGCGATTGCCAAGACTGCAACTACTAGTGAAATAAATTTCGCTTCACTATCGTCAATGCAGATTTGTTTAGAACTTCAGTGCCAAGAACCTCAATAATCCCGCACAATTCCCCACACAATTGATGTTTTAATTTTCCCATACAATTTGTCTCCAAAGTCACTGATCACACAATGTAATTTTTTTTCTACGCCCCACTAAAAAGCCAACTAACTTGGAGGTAAGATATTTAATTCAAGTAACCGAAAGTCATCTTTAAAAATTTTGAGATCAACAGATTTTGTGTGAAGCTACGAGTCCAAAAAGGTTTTCATATTTAGTTCGTTTTATTGCAATATGATTTGTTTTACTGAAATATTAAATAACAGCAGAAGCCACATGCGATCGGCTCAGTTGTTATCCCACGGGAACATTTCGAACATGAGCTTACCTGGCTGGCTTTGAAGAATATAATTCGAGGACTGACCCTTTCGGAAAAAGATTGACATCTTTTGTATGCGAGATGAACGTATAGAGCGCGATACTTGCCAAAACTTTCAAAACACCGAATTCTATCACAAGCGAGCAATGTTGCGTTTCTAGTCCCAAGTTTCCGCGGTCTACGCATGGAACGCCTGGGACCATGACCCCCCTTTTGCGACAAAACGGTTGGATTTTCTGACTCGGGCTTTCCAAAATATAATATGCTGCCTCTTATACTTGATGAGGATAAGAACTTTGGTGGATCTTTAGCTTTAGATTTTAGAAAGTGATGACATCACATGAAAACGATCTATAGTTGTGCAACACAGCCCCTTTCCCTTCTTTTTGACAGTACTTGCTGAAAGACGTTTAATGATGGCTCATTATTTGTGGAGATGACTGGGTCAGGAAAAAAGTGTCTGGAACGTGAAAAATGTTTTTCCTGAAGAGTAAGAATTGGCTTAGCCTCTTCCAGGCATTTAGTTAATCAGGGTGCAGCGCAGAAAACAGCGCCCGAAAAAACAAAAAAAAAGTGCAGCGAGAGGAAGTGAGGGAACGCCTGTGGGCAAACTTAACAAAAGGTCATTCCGGTATACCAGGATCTGGTAATACCCCCTGATTGGTTAATTTTGACAGATTTTGTTAACACTCAAGCATTACTGACGCAGATGAGATATACGATACTGTGGTGGTCAGAGACCTTTCAACGAGTAATGCGGTGTTCAAATCTTAAATGAAATCTTTTATATACAACAATAAGCTAAAAGATTTCCCCAAGTGTAGTGCCTTTGCAAAAAACAGAAGGATTGCATAAAAATATGGTCAATGGAAGATTCCTTTGCAATCCTTCCCACCGGTTTTTGAAAGAATTTAATCTATCAACTCTTTCCATGAGTAATGTCTCTGATAAATGGAGAAGCCGGCGCCGTCTTCACGATCATGATGGTTTGTCTCTCCATAATGAAAGACCAAGTTTAACATTTGAACACAATCGGACTCGTGACATCCTCACATAATTTTGCTGTTCTGTTTTCGATGTATTGACCTTTTGCTTTGCAGAGTTTGTCACCTCTGTGATTTGACATGTGGTGCTTATGCTTTGTTTAGGCTCATTTGTATTGCAAATTATGTTTTAAAGTCTCTCAGTGTTGGCTTTCAGTTCGATGGACAAAGTTTGAACTTTTCCATGATCATGTTTCAATGACAGGTTGACAAAACCACAAGCCGGTGGTCATGTTACGGGTCTCTGTAGGCGATCTATAAGTGGGCGGAATGACCTAACATTACTTAGAGTACTGACACTTCTTACAATAGTAATATTATCTACAACACTTGTATTACTTACAATGCTTACGTCACTACTAACATTATTTACAATACGTGGTTTGCACATAATTAAACATAATAATGTAGACTTCATTGCTTCCAATAAACAAATCCTCAAAGATTCTCCATTTTTCCTCAAACAGATTGATGCTATTTGATTTAAAAGAAGTATACTTTTCGGTTTGATATTTATTCAATAAAAGTCTTTCAAAGTGATTGAAAGATGGTTTAGTTTCTTTACACCGGCAAGTCCACAAGTACGTTTTTCCTAAACTAATCATATAATTAAGCAGATCAATCTTTCCAATTAAAAACCCTAAAATAATGTCACGATATTCTAAAGAGAGGCACGCAACTGTTGAGTTTAACCCTTTTTAACTCATTCATTGAAGCAATGGATGAGTTTTTGCAGAGAGGGGAAAACGGCGTTAGCAGAAATCTGCGTAGACGGATGTGACGTCGTTGGCAAAAATAGCGGAAGTGACGTAACAAATTGGTTGGATTTGCACAACCGCTGACCAAGTAGTCAACTTGCCACGAATAGCAATCATGACAAGCCTAATTAATGCACTTTCTGGATGATTGCAAAACGCCGCGAGAGAATTTGTGTAATAAATGTAGGCATTCAGTGAATAAAATGAGACCAAAACATATTTGTAGATTTATATTTAAATATTTATTTTTTCTCTGAAAATGAGCCCGCGTACCTACCCTTCCCTCCATCTCGTGTTACGTGCCCAAGAGGGCAGCCATATTTTACGAATGTTGTCCACGCCAGATGGGATGTATACTGTATTAGTTGATAGATGGAGTGAATTTGGTTAAAAATGTTGAAAAATTTTATAATTTGTGGAGCCCAAACTAGTTTGAGATATTCGTCGGATTCATCGGCCTCCATTACGGTCATTACGGGCTCAATGAGTCTTCTCAGCTCATTGAAGGCAGCCATTGTGGGTTTTGACTTCAATCAAGTTTGTGATTTCTGGTGAGTAAATATTGCTTTCTTTAATTGTTTAAATTTGCTTTAAGCAGAACATACAGCCCAAACGTCAAATCGAAATTACCCAGAACTAAACTTAAGTCTGTTTCAGACGAAGAGTCCAGAAAATATATTCGCTAGGGTTACGATCACTGCGTGACAATTGCTATAAAGCTCCAGTCACTAGTAAGTTTATTTACAGCGTTATGAAATTGCTAGTTCCACTGAAATGCCAGATGACTACTATTGCTTTATAATAATGGCCCTAAGTCGAATAATAATATTATCAGTAACAGATGATATCCTGAAATGCATAAAGTGGAATGGAATAATCTGTATTTCGTTGATTCGTCTGTACTTTGCTGATTATCGTCGCTAGTGTGTTACACGCGTAGACCCAGATCGATCAGGCAAAACAAGACATCAAGTTTAATGAATCTAACCATGATACCAACACTGACAATCTTAAAAGCTGTGTAACACTTGGTGACTATTGCAGTCAGCCAAATGGGATTGAAATGCAGGTAAATAATCTATTCAATATCTCAGGTTGTTGAAAACAGAGTTGATCAGAGTTATCTGCAGTGTGTTTGTTTTCACTCAAGACTCTTGTCCTGCTATGTCCGGGTTTACTATAAAGGGATGTGCCCTATTTCTGGTATCTTCCAAATTATTTTTATTTATATCTTCATCTTTTTTATCTATTTAATTTCAGGGCAGCAGTTAATGTCACATCTACTGGATTATTCCTGGCTACCCATAATAGTTATTTAATAAAAAAAAAGTAATAAGTAATTATTATAAACAATAATACAGTCAGATGAATAAAGACAATGACAACCCAAGAACTTTAAATGATAAATACTTTGAGTTCAGGGTGGATTGTCTTGGTAAATTGACTCCATCAGACTTCAACGCTTTCCTTCGAAAACCAAGCTAACACACTTTCAACTTCATTTAGCCAGCAGATAACTGATGTACAATTTGTAGCTCACCACCTTTAATTTCATCTAGACCGGTATTTTTTGTAATATGGTACATGTTTAAAACAGTTACACAAGCTTTCTCAAGGTTTACTGATAAATGTTGCACTAATTACTTACATTTTTTGAATAAAATATCATTCATAAACTGTAACAAGCAAACAGTGAATGAGGCTTTCACTTCATTTAGATGACACAACATTTACTAAACAATGAACACAAATGCTTGACAACAAAACATAAAGAATGATGCTATATTGTCCTAATCTATTGTACAGCAAATGATTCATTTACCCAATCAGTCAATTGTAAGCCTGCTGATAGCTAAGATACATGTCAGGAAGAAGCTTGATGCTTATTGATGCACCACCAACATTGTTAAATGCTATAATACACAAGAAACACTTAAGTCATTTCATGGCTAAGAGCATGAATGAGTTGGCTCATAAGAGCCCTTTGATTTGATTTGATACTGTGATGGGCATATGAAAAAAAGAGAAAAGTTATTTCTTATTTTCCAACTTGGTCATCCCCACAATTAACAACTGCACTGGTGAAATGGAGGTTGGGTGCCTGAAACATCCAGGAGCTTCCACTATTGGCAGCCAGCTCCTAGATGAAGATCGACTACTCCCATGGCTGGCAAATCCTGGCAACCCAGCCATGAGCCCCCACACAGTAAGAGAAACAGGCACCCGTCACACTGTTGAAGCAGTGGAAAGAGGGAAGGAAAGAGGGTGGGAGGAGAACTGCCTGGGCAATGAGCTGCCACACTACAAAATGCCAGAGAATGCCTCCTGTGCGTATGCCACGCTACGATCCACAAGCACATGGAATTCCGACACATGCGCATATGTGTCCACATCTCTGACCTCCAGGGGAACGCAAGCGCTTTTTGTTGTTAACTCCCTTAGATTACGTTTAACTGTATATAATGAACCATCCCTTACCTTCTGGGCCTTGGTGTCCTAGCACAGAGTTGAATACAGATATACAGAACTGACTTACTTTTTAACTGGCTTGCACAACAAGCTACTTAAACTGCTTTTTCATTATTTCTTTTGTATCAGGTGGTGTTACCCTTTTAAGAGCTGCAGCTAAAAACCATGCTCGCGTCACTGTAATCTGTGATCCTGCTGATTATGAAAGGTAACAAAAATAAAGACTCTTTTAACTGGTGAATTATGCTAGTAACACGATCCTGGGAAAGGGTGACTGTGTTGTGGTCACTAGTCTACCACATCAGATGTGAGATCCAATGGTTAGCTGGTTGTAGATGTGATCTTTCTATATTTTAAAGAAGCTACATGTTTATCATGGTTTCTGCATCTTGAAAAGTTTAGCTTCAGTTTTCAAGTTCAATGTTTGTAATATGTGTCAGTCTTAACCACTTTGTTCCTTTATGGATTGCTATGGAGGTATATCTATGACAAAATTCAATAAGCAGGAATTGATATCAAATTATCCAAATTGTACATGCATCAATCCAAAGCTGAATAGCAACAAGTCAATTCTATGTTCCAAATCGGGAATGCATCCAACCGAAGCTGAAGGACAAAAACCCGTTTCAGGTATCATGCAGCTAGTCAAAATGCAGAAAGGCATACTGAGTGGTAAAAGGCATAACGCAAAGAGGCATAACGCGAAAAGGCATAACGCAAATAGGCATAACGCAAAGAGGCATAACGCAAAGAGGCATAACGCAAAGAGGCATAACGCAAAGAGGCAAACGCAAAAAGGCATAACGCAAAGAGGCATAACGCAAATAGACAATAACGCGAAGAGGCATAACGCAAATAGGGAGCTCTTAAAAGGAAGTCGAAAGGAAACATAATCACTTTCGAAACCATTTTCTTCCTGGCGTAATAGTTCAGTAAAAATTCTCCTCAGATATTGAGTCAAGACATTCTGAGTGGAAGAAGGTATCCCCTTTTGCATACCATCTTCTCAGAGCACTGACCAAAAGATACTAAGGCTCTTGTTGTTCGACTCAGTTCGCGCATGCCCAGTTCCTGCCTACGGCCGCTGATTATTTCACGTGTTGCCTATTTGCGTTATGCCTTTTCGCGTTTTGCCTATTTGCGTTATGCCTATTTGCGTTATGCCTTTTCGCGTTATGCCTCTTTGCGTTATGCCTATTTGCGTTATGCCTATTTGCGTTATGCCTTTTGCGTTATGCCTTTTCGCGTTATGCCTCTTTGCGTTATGCCTATTTGCGTTATGCCTATTTGCGTTATGCCTTTCGCGTTATGCCTTTTGCGTTATGCCTCTTTGCGTTATGCCTATTTGCGTTATGCCTATTTGCGTTATGCCTATTTGCGTTATGCCTATTTGCGTTATGCCTTTTGCGTTATGCCTTTTACCACTCAGTATGCCTTTCTGCATTTTGACTAGCTGCATGATACCTGAAACGGGTTTTTGTCCTTCAGCTTCGGTTGGATGCATTCCCGATTTGGAACATAGAATTGACTTGTTGCTATTCAGCTTTGGATTGATGCATGTACAATTTGGATAATTTGATATCAATTCCTGCTTATTGAATTTTGTCATAGATATACCTCCATAGATTGCTGGTATCTCTTAGGTGTTTATCTATTTTAGTAAATTATTATTTATTTTCAAGGTAAAAGATGCCCAACAGTTACAACAAAATGTAGACATGATGAATAGATGCAAATGCGTCAAGCTATACATAGTCCAATGTAACACTACTGGAAAAAAGACCTAAAACAAAATTTACAGGCTTTTGAACAGGATTCAAATCCATGACCTTTGCATTACCAGTGTAGCACTGAGTAATTACGGTCTATTAAACACGAATGGCTGACCCACACACAACCGCCTCTCGTGTGGCTGTTGATAGCTCAGTTGGGAGGAGAATTGCCACCAGGAATGCCCAGGTTATGGGTTTTGAAATCCTATGTTCAAAGCCTACAGGTCCGGTGATACGGGCAGCATTTTTTTCTTCAAACTTGTCTTGCAACATTGTTGCATTGGCAAGTTGAAACACATTGGTTGCTCGTATTTACCTAACTGGTCTCGGCTAACCAAAATACAGTGTTGGCCAGTTTGAGGCAACATGTTGCGCAAAAGTAGACTCGAGTCTCTACGATACTGCTAACAAATTGCAGTTTTGCTTGCTCGTTATTACCACTGAAGCTACAACTTGTCTCGCAACACAAATTTGAATTTAACACTTGTGATTGGCCATCCATGTGGAGCGCGTGCAATATGAAATAAAAAAACATGGTAGACAGTTGAAGAAGAGCCCGGGGAACGAGCCTGAATACTAAATAGGCCCCGTAAACCCTCGGAAAGTCATCAATTTGCCTCTTTAAAAGCAAACCTTGAGGGCTAAACATAGTCCTTGGAACACTTCGTGTGTCCCTCCAAACTAATGCACAGCAGCAACCTGTGAACAGAACTAACAGAAAAGCAAAATTTATCGGCTAGCTCTCTGAAACGGACCACTGAGCTTCATATTGAGAGAATTTCGCTGGGCACGGGGAAATTAAAAAGAAAACGACGGCAAGAAGGCGAAGGTGCGAACGTAATGGGAAAGCTGATTATATGAAAGACAGGAAGCCATCTTATATTTCCGCTGCTATGATTGACCATTATGTGTAGAATTTTGCAGTACTTGCTGACACTGTGTTTTTGCTGCGAGACAAGTTAGCATAAAAGCTGGTAATTCGCGTAACAGAGGGTTTCAACTTGCACCGCACAATGTTGCGAGAACAAGTTGAAGAAAAATGTTTCCCGTATTACCGGACCTAAAGATTTTTTCAAGTCATGTTTGCAGTTTTTTAATGCTATTGTTGTGGTTCCAGAAAATATCCATACCCCCCCCCCCACGTGAGGGTTTTTTTCAGTTTGAGCCCCCACCCCCCTCTACAGTCGTGCAGCTCACCTTTCGATGCTCAAATTTAAGAAGAGGTTTCCACTCAAAAATATCCTACAAATGAACTGAAAGTTACAAGGTATTGTCACGTTTTTGTCACTTGTCGAAGTTTTTTAATTTTTGGCACAGTCGAAACTAGATATCGAATTACTCTTTGTACGCGCAAGCATGTTATTACGTCATTGTTATTTTTGCTGTCAAAGTGGAACTTGGGAAATAACTCAAATGCTTATATCTTCCACGATATTTCTGTATGTTGCAGGTGTAATTTTTATCTTGTATTTGTGTGAACCGTACTGTTTCAGATATTATTTTTTCGTGTGTAGCCTTGAAGTGACTTCGCTTATCAGCGGGAATCATAAGTCGTCAACGCACATGTTTTTTAAAAAAAGCTGTTTGTCAAATATCGCTTAAATTTGCCTTTCACCAGGAATACTTCCGATAAAGTTATACGCTTTGGATGGTAAATTTCACACCTTAGAATTTTTTTAACTTGTCACACATTTCATTTGTAAAAACTTACTTTTGAAGTTCAATCCGGTAACTAAGACAACCAAATGAAATCTTCGCTGTATCTCGTGGCCAGTTCACGGTTACTCATTTCCGCATGTTTCGCTCAATACGGCCAATCTTAGGGACTGGGAACAATATTTTTCTAGTCGGCCATTTTGTTTTAACTCGACGTTTGAAACGTGCTGCTCAGAGGTGTGCCATCATTGTTGCCCCCCTATGTGTCGTGCTGGCGCTGGAATTTAATAATAGGGAAATATATGGACAAAGGCGAATCCACGTCTATTTTCTACGGGTATTAGAGCTTTCTTGTTTTTTCTTGGTTATACCTGAATCAATTGGAAAAAATACTAGTGTTTATTCGACTGCAATTTCAAACCCTCTGGAAAGAAAACTGCTTTTTAGAAAAAAAATGTTACCCCCCTCCCCTTCGGATAATTTGTCTCTTTTAGACCCCCCTACCCCTAATGCAATTCCGTGCAAATTTCCATTTAGCTGCATAGTTCGTCACTACCTGCGTAATGTAAATTTGCATAATTTCTGAAGAGTTCATTTCTCCTTGCTGTATATGCAATAATTTACAGCGTGTCTATTCCAGGCGTAACAAGTCCCATCAAATCTTGTAGTGTACTTAAGGCACTCACTATCAGCATATTAGCTTACCTCTAAGGGCTATGTATCTTAGTTAATAAAATGTATATTAGTTGGGCAGCTTATCACTGGTCCTTACTGGCTGAGGGACTGAAATATAAGTGGAAAATACGATTTGCCTAAGCCGGGGTACCAGCAGCCTCCTGGCCGGACGCCTGGCTCAGCTATCAAACAACTTCAGCTAGTTTTCAACGAAGATTAATTTGTACGGGTCATCCTTAAGATACTCCCGAATTTTCACGCGCACGAGCCTAAAAGAGGTCTACTAGGGCTAAGCGACCATTTTGAAATCATTAAATGATGACGTGATCGCGTCCTTCCTGTAAAAGCTACACGTTTTATCCCAGGGGTAATCAGTGGTTTACACGGGAGTTCGCTCTCGGGTGAAAATGGAGAAACTGGCTAAGTTTATATGGTCTTAAATCTTTGCTTATTTGACAAGAATCGTATACGCAGACATCTAGCGATAAACACTTGTTTTTCTGATTTGAAAGCGTTTGGGACTACGAAAACGTTTTCTTGAGGTACAAATGTGAGAAATTTTTGCCTGTCAAATAACAGTGCTGTTTTCCAAAACACGCAACTGACTGACGCCAGATTGCCATAGTCTCTAATCGCCAAAGTAGCTTAGCGTCGAGACACATTATCAAAGTAGATATTAAAATGCAATTAGGCCATAGACCCCACTGATCGTTAAAAATAACCAGAAATTCAAATTAGATACTTTATGTTTCACTTGCAAAAAATACTATCTTGCATTAAAACATTTTGATAGAAGTAACTACAAGGCCCTTTCTCTTCCATTTTTGCTGGAGTTCGATAGACATATTTGTCAGTATATATGGTAGGAAAATAAGGAAAACGGCATGTAGAATCTGAATAGAAAAAATAATACTACGTTATCTCGGCCATAAATTCGAGACGATGTTTCAGACTGGCATATGCAACACATCGATCTATAGCCCTTGCATTTTTGGCGCCAGAAATTCGGTACACTGGTGTAACACCCGGGCCTATCGTAAAGCCTTCTTGATTCGGTTTTCCCGATGTAGCTGAGTACGGGCTACAGGCTAAATGCCTACCTGTCACCTCGCTACCCGCACCGCCGAGGTACCCTTATGGTCTCGTCTAATAATAAGCGCCATTACTAGCCAATCAAGCTCCTGCCAGAAAACTCTGGAGAGCATTGAAGTTATGAAACCGGCAACTGAATTGATGACATGATGCTTATCTAGATTATAAATTCACAATTTCACATCACATACAAATACCAAAAACGTAACTTACTAACATACAAACTGATTTTCTTTCTTTTTTTATCTGCTATTAAATGCGAAGCACTAAGCCTACTTAATTATAATTGACATGACGATTTGAGCAGTGCGAATTTACAGACCTGACGACCTGGGGTTTTTTTTTCAAACAAACAGCTAAACTAGCCAAATTAATGCCACAACCTCAAAAATGTTTTCACGATCAGACCTGGTAGAAATGCTAATCCAGTATTTTTGTCCGAACTCCCAGCAACAATAGGCATTCAACCAAAACACACTGACAAAATCACATCACAATCTATGAAATAGGCTGATATTACATGTCACTTTATACTAACAAAAACGACTTT
>JAHPZR010018961.1:62500-71157 GCA_019787425.1 Platygyra sinensis | reverse complement strand
TCCGGTGGTTTAGCTTCCAGTATAGCAACCGGTGGTATTAGTTTGGTTGCCATCAGCACCGCAGCACTTTTAATCCAGGGTTGGATATCGCATAAAAACCTTGATCTTAAAATCCAAAATTGTACAAATGCTTACCAAAGCTATCAACATTTGCTAAATGAAATAAGACATATGATGAGAAGCGAAAATTTCAATTCATCTCATATTTACAACACAATGAAAAACATTGATGATTATGTGACATACAATAGTCCTGTTGTTGATAAGTATCTTAGTAAATACGATGAAAAATTCATTCGTTAATTATCAACTGAATTCTATCACCTATCAATGATTGAACCTTTTCCCAATATCGTTCATAATATTTTAGCGTCCTCTTAGACTTTGTTGCAAGGATATCTTTGTAAGGAAGCCCGAGCATCTTGAATAATTGCTTGAGGATGAATTTGATGCTTATTATCCGTTTTTTCTCATAATTAACTTTATGAAGAACACTATCAATCTCAATGAATAATTTATGAATCTGATTCCTTTGTTTATGAGTCAATTGAATATCATTCTCACTGGATATACTATATAACACATTATCAATATGGTAATTTCGATGATATCTCGATTTATGTTTTATCAGATGCATATTTTCATAGAAATTGAAGCACTCTGTGACATAATCACAACCATTAACTAAACCACAATTTATACAGATATTCATACCACTTACATTTTCCATATCCTGTTCACTACAACATGACTCAACCACTTTATCAACTTCCACTAATAGTCGATCACAAAAAGGACATGTCGACTCTTCCATATTCTTCAATTCATCGTGAATTTGAGAATTACAATCCATCTTATATCATCAGTAAATAAAATATTTTCAAGTCCGTAAGCAAAAATCTTGTTTGTTAGTTTGTAGGCGACAGAAATTAGCATTTTTAAAATAAGGGAATCCCTTGCAGATATTAGTCATCGATCATTCAGTATTAATACTACAATTTTTGTATTAAAAATGAACCATGCTGTCGTGGTCGAGTGGTTAAGGAGATAGACTGATAATCCAGTGAGAAGTCACGCGTAGGTTCGAATCCTGCTCCCGACGTTTAATAAAAAATCGGCTTACGGCGTAAGCCGGCAAAACAAACAAATAAATAAACAATCAGCTTACAGCGTAAGCCGGTGAAATAAACAAATAAATAAACAATCGGCTTACAGCGTAAGCCGGTGAAATAAACAAATAAACAACTGTTTTGACAACAAGAGATACATTCTCGAAGATGGAAAAACAAGTTACACGTATGGACATAAAATCATTTCAATAATTTCACATTCCAATAATTCAAACAATCACAATCAACACAATCAAAGTTTTCATCAGAGCGCTTAACAAAACAGCTTTCAAAAATAATCTTATTTTATCAAAGACGTGATTCATGTTATATAATATATGTAGAGAAAAGAAAGAGAAGTCAAACAATGTGATCATGCTTTGATACTTTAAGGTTTTGATTCTAAAATTGGAACCAGACCGATGTCCCGGGTTTTGGTATTGGTTCTAACTCCTACCCTTATATTTAATTCCTATACGTTTGATTTCATAGATTTATTTTCAAGTTTTAGATTAAAGATTTGGTTTCTATATTGGTTCAGATTTTGGTTTCAGTGTTGGTTTATGGATTTGGTTTCGGTGTTGGTTCAGATTTTATATTTCTAAAATTTGAATCAGATTTGGTTAATGGTTGAAAATCTAGCGCAGAAATCCAGTTTGGAAAACTGTGTGGAAAATTTTGAAAACAGTGCTAATACCCCCAACTACTATACTACTAGGGGCTAAGGGGGAAGGGAATCCTTCCTCAGCCATGCTAGTAAGAATAACTCTTAATCCACAATATGAAATAAAACTGGTTGGTCACGACGTGATATGACGTCACAAATGTACAAATGTCATCAAATCTGTCATTTGTGACCTCATTAAAATCTCAGAGGGTAAGAAAGTAACGCTTATTGATAGGAAATTAGCCAAAAGTGAATCAAGATACTAGTTATGCAAGGTTGCTCATGGAAAAAAAAATCAAGAATTGTGTCAAAAAGGCGAAATTTGGGTTGACTGGTAATCGGAGAGAATTGACATGTTTGTACGCTATGACTGAGATTACCAGTACACTTATTTATTCAAGAATTCAGCAGGTTTGAGTTAGAGAGACAAGGATCGCAGAACCGGTTTAATGATGTGCAGGCCGTGTGGGCATATCAGGGTGTTAGTAGGGATGCCAGTAAAAAGCGCGTTTCAATAAATCGCGGTGCAATTCCATCCGCATTGACCTGCCGGAAAGTCGAAAGGACAATATAGGACGTTGACAACGTCTGCCTACAAAATCAGAAAGCAGATGTGGAAGAAATAGCGAGTTTTTTCTTTCGCCATGGCTAAGAATAAAACGTCCGTAAAACCAATAGTGTGTGTGCGGTCACATGACTAAGACGTCAGAAAAGGGTAAGTGTCATCTTGGAGGAGTGAAGACTGTCATGCAAGGTCATGCAGTAACACGCGATGCCTTCGTTGTCTTTTATCCTTGGTTGTTCTAGCGATAAAAAGGAGACGTCCAGGCCTTAGGTTTGGCCGAGTGCCTAAAGTGATCACAAATCAAGGTGAACAGAGCGAATTTTTTTCCACTGATCGGCGAGCGAAATGGTTGGCGGCGATTAGCAGGGGGGATTTGACAGAAAATATTAAAGAACTAATCGTGTTGGGGCATTTATTTTCAATCCGGTGAAGCCACCTACTTGTTGGATAGATTTTTAAATCCAGATTGGGTTTCTAGCACGACAAAATCAAGAAATCTGACACAACGGAGAAACAACAACAACAATGAGCTCTGATTATAATGTGAAAGAGAGCGCGAAGAACAGCTGCGAACAGGAAGCGATGAAAACAAAGTTGTTGAGGATTGCTGAACTGAGAGAGTCAGTCAAATACACTGTTATTGGTACTGAAGGAGGAGAACAGCACAAGGCCGAGAAGAGGAACATCAAAATACATGTAGTATTTTCGTGCCGAATGTTTTCACACAAACCAATTCAAGTGTTTGCACACGATCGTGTGAGACAGAGAAATGTGACTTCAGTTTAGCTGGAAATACGGCCAAATGAGATTTGGATCTTCTTTTAGATTTTTATATAAAGTTACAAGATATTTATAGGAAAAATATCGGTCACAATTATCTTATAATTCCGGGAATAAGAAGTTTGTTAATAAAATCAATGGGGGTTTCCCATGGGTTCAATCACAATCAGCTTTATTCAAATAAGTGTCAGTAGTTCATTATAAATCATTACACTATAACAGGTTTTTTAAAAGTGTTGAATCGCACTGCACAGTAATAGAGTCCTTGCAGTCTAACAATAACAGTAACAATTTTTTTTTATTTTTTCATGCAACCACCTCCTGACATTATTTCGTGTGGGATACTTCAGATAGCAGAAAGATTGTTAATGAAACTACATGTACCCACCTGATACTAATTTAGATTACAAGGTTTCTATGGGAGAATAACAGCCGGGCATTGTCCCATCCTACCAGACTTTAAGCATTTTATTAGATCAGGGCACATTAGTTTTTGGAATATAACATTGGGGTTATTATGAATGTAAGACTTGTAGCATAAGCTTTGGCAAGTAACCCCACAGTCTAATCCATTTTGTTGTTGCTGAACAGGGCCAACATTAATTGTCCTGACTTTCTCTGCAAGCCAAATATCTTGCTTGCTCTTCGAGATAATCATGGATGACCGACCATGGCAAAGGCTTTCATAAACATTCTTTTGACCTTTAGAGATACTTAAGCGAAATCTCAGTAGTCCCTGCCAGTAGTGCTGGACCTGATAATAATAATCGTGATCTCTTCTAAAACTGAACACAGAACTATTTTTCTCCAAACAAAATTATTTCTTTTGCATATAGCTATCAAAATCAATGCCATCAATGCCATTAAGAACAGGCTAGCAGTAGAACGGGGAAAGCCTACTATAAAATAATACCGGGAGCTTAATTAAAGCAAAGCAATTTCTTTACAAATAAAATCTAAGCAATGTTTTTTTGTTTACCTGTTTTTCTAAGCTTGCAACGGCTTGAAAGTACTTCATCGTTCGATGAAAGAGGTTAACAGGTGTCTAAACGAGCTCTAATAACTTTTTGAATTCAAAACTCTCCTTTGGCCGCGAAACTTTACGTACCGACAAAAAATTATGCTGCTTTTTACGCCAATAACGCGACCAGTATTGATAATAAGACGACCTCAAGCAAAACAAAAAACTAACTTTCAGTCTGGTAGCCCTGAAGCTCTGTAGCTCTATGGTTCGTGCAACAACAACTGTCCCAACCCAAAATATTTTTAGGCCTTTCCACAGAATGACTGCGCTTTGCTGCATGTCGATTAATTAAGATGAAATAGCTTAAGATCAAACTCGAAAGCAATGTGTTTCTGAAATTTCTTTTCGAATTCAGTTTAAAGCGGGAAACTAGCTTTATGCAAGCGTGTTCAGCCAATAAGCATCAAGTGATCATACCCTCTTGTTTACCAAAGGTGCCCGCGTAATTAAAGGGGCTTTATCACGCTGTGAGTCTGCGCACTGAGTCCGTCTTATCTGTCATCGCGCATGTAAATATTCTATTGTTCTCTATTGTTCCCTGCATGTCACGTTGCGCATAGGCTGCATGCGTTCGACTTTCAGTTGGTAGCAGACGGTAAATCCTCAGTTACATAGAACAGTAAAATAGTGCACATTAATCTTGGCGTCCTTTATTCACTGCAAGGGAATGGAAGCGATGGAGGCTCACGTTACTGGAGTTGCTGGAACTCCGTGCCAAGATTCGGAGGTAAATTCGTCGCCTTTGCTTTCGGTAAGATAATAATGGATATAGTTTTGGGACTATATTCTTGTCTTCCGCTTCACAAGTATGTTATTTCTTTAAAATTTCAGAGTCGTGCTGCTTGCAACTACAAAAGTGCTTGCTCCAGAAAGCAAACAGCAAGTGGAAGAGGCTATCCATGCAAAGGCGCAAACCTTTTGTGTTCGTCGGCATGTAGATGTGGCACCCGAAATAAACCTTGCCAAAACAGAGTAAGTGACTAGCTAATTGCTCTTTTGATATTATCATTTCTAGTTGCAAAAAAGCCTCGAAATGTTTCCTTGTTACTGGTTTTGTCAGTTTGTTTTCATGCTTGAAAGATCTTTGACCAGTTGTCTATACATGCAAATTTACATAAATGTTTCCTTGTGAAGAATACAAAGTAGACAACCTTCTCTTTGGTATTCTCCCAGAAAATGTTGTCTTGAGTTTCATTCTTAGATGTTGCACTGCCCTGTACAGGAAAGAGATACTTCTGAGACAGTTTCAAATCGTCCTGTACCCACACTGTAGAGCGACCCTTCTCGACCAAGTTAAAAAAGGAGCGAAATAGAGAAAATGAAAGAGTGAAGCTGAAACAAAAAATCGTCCTTTTATCCCCAGATATTACTTTTACGTTCTTAGCTTGAGAAAGTGTATGAGAACATTGCTTGTGGTAATTTTCTAATCCCAATGCAATCACATTGGGATTAGAAGAGGACTGTGTATTGAGTAAATACTGATTTGGTCAACCCTTCTGTTGTAGGAGTTCCTCAAAACCCTTGATAGTGAGTTGGTGCTGAAGTTATGCACTCTGGCACTGCAGAGGGGAATAGGAAGCATGGACCACATCGATGCACTTCTCCTAATGGATGACAGTGGCGAGGATAGCGACACAGAAATCGATAAATCGGAAGAAAACAATGGAAATCCACATGGCAGAGACGGCCATCTCACCACACCACCAAAAGCTGGACGGCAACTGCCACCAGCTTGGTGAAGCGCAGAACCTCCTCCAGAGTGATGTAAATGTGGTAACTGCGGTATTATGTCCCAGGAAATTGAAAACGTTTGCCGCAAAAAAGAAAATGTGTCACAGAAAATGCAAGGTTTCAAAAAGGGTGCCTGAATGCTGATGTGCTGGAATTGTGTATAAAAAACCGCGCAAGTAATAGAAATGACAGAGAAGACAATAGCTCGAGAATTTTTGGAAACGCAGCTTACCGGAAATATATTTGAGATAAATATGGTCATCTAGGCAAAGGTAGAAGAAAGGTTGCTCCCTTTATAAAATGTGGAGGTTGCCTCTAAACCATTCCATTGACAATGGGTTACATGAATCAATTTCACAGTTGCTGAATCCTTATTTTTATTTCATTGAACTGTATAAAGTTACAGATGTTTGTTGTTAATTATAAAAATTTAAACTTTTGGTAGGTTCATTGTGTGACCACTTTCATATTGAATACTAGTCAATGCTCTTTTCGTTGCTAAAACGGTTTTTTGTTTGTCGGGCTGTAAACAACTCTGTGGAAGGCACAGGTTGCCTGCGCGATGGTGGGTGCAATCCTATTAGGGTCACCCTCTAACAAGCTCACATGATGTGTCACTCTGTCAGTACCCAAAAGCCTTTTATGAAGAATTTTGGCCATTAGCTTTGGAATATATCCAAAACACGTTTTCTCTTTCACAATCTTAGAATTCCATTCTTTGGTGCGTTGGTTGTCTTTTCTTGTTAAAAGTTGCCGTTATCCCCTCTTTCACTTATGGCTTGCCCAGTTCCACTCGATAGCAGTCAGTTGTTTCCGTGCCTTATATGCTCTGAACCCAAAACAACAAACAATCAAGTAAATGGTTGCAGTCCTTTATGATAATCATGGTTTTTCTAGGTACATGCCCTTCAAGTATTACCATAATTTCAACGTCTTATATGTTACAAAATTGTTCCTTTGGGAGAACATTCTCCCAAAGAGACATTTTGCTTGAGGCCGTGCGAGTTGGTGTCGATACCCCTTCACCGACGCTCATTGACATGGTATCGGGAAAATTAGATTCTTTGCTACTGAGTTTAAATACCGACCAAAATCTCTTTGGGTTGTTGCGGAGGTCGGAGTCCAGAGAATTAAAAGAGTTAGTGCGGCTCTCCTTGATCATATTTTTCACTTTGACTCTGAATTCTCTGTATTTAGCCCGTATAGAGTCAGTTGGGGAGCTCAAAAATTTCTGCCTCGCGGACTCTTTCTTCCTGAGGGCGTGAGCAATGTCTCCATTGATCCAGGGTGGGTTGTTGCGCCCCTTGATGTTTTTTATAGGGATATAATCCTGAACCGCAGCGAGGAACGCGTCCTTCCACTGGTGCCAGCTTAAGTTGCTTAAAATGTAATACGCCACGCAACCTTTCAGAGCCTATTTCGTGTTGTTATTAGTTTACTACATTTTACCATTTTATTCGAGTGTTTAGAACTTTGTTAATCTTGGGCCCACAGTAATTGGCGGCAGCTGTTGTGGACACCCTGCCATAATCGAGTAGCTGTTCTCTTTGTTTTTGTCCTCATGTTTGTCATTAGTTTATTAGAAGGCAAAGTTTAATAAAAAAAATAAATAAATAAATAAAAAACGTTTTAGGGTTTCACACGAAAGGTTAAAAAAATGTACAAGTGGACTATGACCAATCAGCAGCAGAGTGTGATAAGTTCTTAAGTTAACTCCTTGCCTGCCCAAATGAAAAGCCATTCCGATTTAGAAAAGCACCTATTTTTTGGTCAGTGCAAAATGGTGCCTGAGAGATGCACTTTGTTGGACTGGTCAAAAAGAAATACCAAGCCATTTTAGTCGAAGGCTCGAGTGAAGCAGTCTCGGCAGCGCTTGAACAAGAAGACATCTTTTAAAGCGCCAACACTTTAACCGAGGGGTAGGCGTTGAAGAAACCAAAAAGTTTAATCGATTTAGTGATTCCCAGCAGAAATATTTGCAACAAAAATATAATCTTGACCAGGCATCAGTCCAAAAACAGGATCCCATTACAGTCAAAACTGGTCAAGCGTTCCTCTCACGAGTGGATAAATAATGTCATTATTGTCAATTTAATTTCAGGAATCATTTCAATAATCTGGTTGTTCGATGAATGATGCAAAATTCAAATTAAGCCTGAGTTCAAAGCTCGAATTTTGATTGAATTAATGCTCACTTCTGGTGCCAGTTTGCATAATCTGCCAAGCAAAGGTCGCCAACAAGCGTGATTTGCCTATCCTTTTAAATTCATTTCTCTGTCTAATCTTTGGAATTCGAAACTATAAATTGTCTCAAGTTTGAGGATACTGGTAAGATTACAGAAAGGTGTTGTTGCTAGAGTGAAATGACCGTTGTTTGACAGATTATGACAGATTATGCAAATCAGTAAGCCCGTGAAATTCTCAAGCCGCCCTGGCACCGGAAGCCAGCAACATTCCAAACGAAATTCATGTTTCGAACTGAGGCTTGAGTTTAAGTTTCCATTGTTCATCCGACGAACAGATTATTGAAATGATTACTGAAATCAAATCTGCAATAATAAAGTTATCAATCCATTCGTGAGAGGAAAGTAGCCCGAGACATGATATTTACCAAGAAGATGGATGGTTCGAAGCTGTTGAAGAAAGACGAGAATTTCACCATGCAGCAAGTGCTGTCTTTTTTTTTTCTAAAATGGTGGCCAAATTTCGTTACCAACAAGGTGATCTTTCAGAGCTAGATATAACCGCGGCAGAAGATCAGCAGCAAATGGATGTTACACG
>JAHPZR010018961.1:35000-60000 GCA_019787425.1 Platygyra sinensis | reverse complement strand
ATCAAAGGAACTGAAATTATTAAAGCATAGCATTATTTTTGGAGTGTAATAATTTCTGTCCAAAATCGAGATATTCTAGAACGTTCATTACCAAGTCCACTACAATTAATATCTAATAATGAGTATTTGCAGAAGCGATAGCAATAAGCTCCTGGTAGGACAGAACCATGTGTAAATGTTGCATCCAGAAAAAATAAATGTCTCACCCACGTGCAGCTCGCAAGAGCTTGAACTATCACTGCACTTAACAGAATTCCCAGTATTGGCGGGTCAAAACGGAGGTCGTGAAATTTAATTGTAGTGACGACATCGACCGACGATAACCAAACGAAAAACAAAAAGGAATGAAATCATCTATTAGCTCGGTTCTGAGTGCTCCGTTCATGCCACGCAAAGAAAAAGAAAAGTTACAGTTTTGAAACAAGTGTTTTAAAACCTTCTTCCTTACAAATTTTCAGAAAATCGATTCTTTTTTTCTATAAAGGCGACCGGTACAGCAAGCCGCTCTTAAGATAATGATTGTTCGGCTTTTTCTGAAAACTAACCATTTACTATCTTCTAGGAATCCAGTTGATTCCCAAAAAGAAGCTATTCAAGCTTCCAACACTGAAGAAGACGGTTTGCTACTAACTTCCGCTCTCTTGGATTCGGGATTCAGAATAATACACAGAAATCAATCAGAAACTTTATTATTACCTTGTCCCCTGGGAACATTTTCTAATCGTTTCACCAAAGGAGCTGGCGGATGCACAAATTGTACCCCAGGTGAGCTATACAATGTCTTTTGAAGTTTTAAGCTTGGCCGTGTGTTCAGCTTCAGTGGAGTCCTGATGATTTATTTTGTTGCGGCTGACATTCTAATTTACAAAGTTTCCTTTAAGAGAATGATTTAATGATGCATGCGCACACCAGTCAAGTTATCTCCATCGTATGGTATTACTTTATGGCTGTTTTTCTCTTTCCAAGTCAAAAGTGCTATTTATGTTGGTCTGTTAGTTATATTTAGTTAACAAATAAAGAGGCCTAAGCCGTGTATTACACTGCGATGAAACAAGACGGGAAATTTCAAAACACGAGGGAAAAGTAGAGAAGAAGAGCCGCAGGCGAGTGTTTTCTACATTTCTCGAGTCTTCTCAAATGTCCGGAGTGTTTTGTCACGGTGCAAATATACCGATTAGGCTTCTTCTTTTGCTCGATATAGGCGATACAGGCTTTCTCTATGTTTTATACTCCAATAAAACATAGGTTTCTGGTCAGTTAGAGAGCGCACAGGGTCCTACCCATATCAGCAATAAATGTCATAGTTTCAACCTTAAAATTCCTGGTAGACAGTCAACATTCAACCCAGGTGAAAGAAAAGCGAGCGAAACGCGCGGAGTTTGGGTGAGAGCCGTACGAAACGGGCCAAACAAAGAATAGTTCTCAGTCCACACCCCCTACGCCGTCTAATATCTCATTTTGCGCTGACATCTAGTTGTCTGGCGCTTGTCTTCGTGCGTTCAAAGATTGAATTAAAATACAGTAGGAAAAATAGAGGGCTGTAAACAGTCTAACTTTATGAGCACTTTTATTGAGATAATTCAAATGGATCTCCGTTGAACATATTTTGGTACAGTGGTGAATTATATTTAGAATATAATTCTCTTAACAGGAGGATTTTACTCGGATGATGTCGGCTACGTTGGAGAAAGCTGCAAGAAATGTCCTAATGGATCTTTTGTTCACTTTGACAAAGCGCCAGGAACATCAAAGCAAGATTGCAAGTCCTGTCCAGAAGGTAACATGCAATCAAGTATATTTGTGAAACCAAACGTTTGATTTTGATTGTTCAAAGTATTTTAATGCCCGGTTTAAACGACGCACCACTCGTGCGTCGAGTTCACTAGACTTACGAGCGAAGGCTGATTCAGAAGTCGTACTTGGGTCGAACTTAATTCAGGAAGCCGAAGTACTTTAATGCCGAAGTACTCGGTTTAATTCCCATTTTATGCTGATTATAACGCAATCATGCCTAAAAAGGTTTTAATATCTTGGCCCCTAGTCAATATGCGACCTACATGTAACAATAAAATTCTTGTCTATTGGTTCACTATGTTTCGTGAAAATGAAAAAAAAAACCTCTTGAAATTGATCAATGCAATCTAGTTCAAAACTTGACACGTAGATACAAAGTTACAAAATTTCCTCTTTTCTTTAGTTTTTCTCATGAATCTTTGTTGCCTGTAGTGGATTATTAGACACTTTGATGGGAAATCTGCAAAAGATGGAAGACAAGACTGACTGATGTACAGAGTATAGCAAGATTGACGTAGATTCTCCACACCTCACGATTCACACGTCATTTTGTTTAACCAATCACAGAAAGTGAATCGACCATCTGAAACGAAGCGACGGTTTGCTTGCGACAGCGCTGTAGCTGTGGTGAAAGTGGTATTTGCGGTCAAGTTTAACAAAGTAATGGGAAATTTCTAGTCCGAAGCTTAACTACATTCAAAACGGTGAAATGATTTAGAAATTTGGTTCATCCTGTCTCATAAAACCTTAGACCAAGTCAGTGGATTAACGAGCACATAAAGGCTGTGCGATACCTCGTTCGACTCTCTCGTTCCGCCACTTCGACTAGGTCACCTGAAGATGTGTTAGACTGTGAAAGATTTGTGTGGTGAAAGAGCTGTGGTGAAAACTATACGGGGCCCCGGTATTTCACGACACCCGGCGAATCACACATCAGAACGCGACGTGTCAGAACACGCTACGTGTCGGAGAGTGTCGTGTTACTGACACTCATGACACGGCGTGTCAGGACAAGTCGTGGTCTGGATACGTCAAGTGCATCGTATCATGGGGTGTCAGGGTTGTGATACAAACGCCCGACATTTAAGACGTGGTTATCACTTTCGGAGTCTACCTTACGGCAACCGGAATCTTTGGACGCTTGTTCCTCGCTCTAATATGTGTAAAATTTTTGGACTAAACGCGGTGCACAGAACATGATGCGACTTGTGTAATAACTAATGTCGTCTCTTTTGACCTTATTACTGCCCTTGAAATCTCATAAGCATGCTTTTATGAGAATTAACCATGCCTTACGCAACTTTACATATTGCCTAAACGTATGTTTTACGCACCTTTACGCGTCTTTACTTATCGCGTAAAGGTATGTTTTACACATCTTTACGCTTCTTTACTTATCGCGTAAAGGTATGTTTTACGCATCTTTACGCTTCTGTCATATCGTGTAAAGGTGTGCCAAGTTACGTATTTACGCGTTAAGCCGAGTTCATCTGCGCAATGCTTGTCATCCTTAAAATCAGTTGTCAACCATGCCGTCATTTTAACTTTTTTTTGGCTCTCACAGCCTCTTAAAGTTTTTCTTTTTGCAGAGCGAGTAGAAACTGGCATGCAGGAATAACGAAAACAGGGGGCTGTGAATAATCTAAAAGCTATGAGCATTTTTGTGAAGATTTCCTGCGACAACACTTTACACTTTTTTTTCAAATATTTGTGGGCTGTATGTGAACAGCGTACCCCCTCCCTCCCCTTTCGCTATTCCAATAGGTCTTGCCAGTACGAGACCTCTCAAGGCGATACCTCGTTCGACTCGACTCTCCTTCCGCCACTTCAACTAGGTCACCTGAAGATGTGTTAGACTGTGAAAATATTTTTAACTGGCCACTCTGGGAAGAAGTATATCAAGGCTTGATGGACGGCTTTTTGGATGTATCTAAAGCGTTGTGAAAGGTTTTTTTATTACATAAACACCTGTGAAATACCAGGATTTCTCCTTTTACTAAAAAAATCATATCTTCATCGCACGCAGTGAACGTACTATTTTTATTTTTACGATAACTGCAGAAATTCACGCGCGCTCATTGGTTAAATTTTATTGTCCATATGCGGACAGACACATAAATTTGAAATTCATGCGACGCGTCAGCGAGCGAGAGCGGGCAATTCGACAATTTGTTATCCTAAAAAAACAAATTGATGTCAGTTTTTAATGCGTGTTACGAGTTCGAATGTTTTTCAGTGGTAGGTATAGCTTGTAGTCTAATCAGAACACAGGGATCTTGGAAACACAACAAGATATATTTAATCCACACGAACGCAGTATTTCCACACAGGACTTCTCAACAAGCACACGCTAGGCTTGTAACTACACTTGACTTTAAACACACGGCCTCTTGCCAAATATCCACGTAACCTCTGTTACACTTCACAAACACGACCTCTGTCGATTACACGCGACCTTCGTCACACTTCAGTAAACACTACTGTAAAACTCCTCGAACACTCCTGGGATAAAAACCATCTAAACACTACCGCGATTCACTTATATACTTTACAGCAAAACGTTCTAGAACTTTTCGGCTATACTAAATAGAGTATCATTACAATATAAACTATTTACAGCAGCAGACGTAAACGACTAAAATAAATTGCTTAGTCACCGTGACATGCCAATTAAATATGCACGAAACTTCTAGATCAAATTAGCATACACTCGAAAATTCGAAGTGACGCCAGTCACGCCACAATTTTTCGTAACACAGCGGAAGATGCATGAAGCAATTGAGGGTCTCCAAGGAGTTGAAGTAATCGCTGATGATTTCCTGGTTTGTGGATTTGAAGACACAGTAGACGAAGCAGTGAAGGATCATGGTCAGAATTTAACTACCTTTCTGCAAAGATGCCGTGAGTTGAATCTGACACTTAATCTTCAGAAGATTAAGCTTCGCCTATCACAAGTACCATTCATGGGCCATTTACTCACAGCAGATGGTGTTGTTACTGACCCAAACAAAGTTCGCGCCATACGTGGCATGCCTACCCCGACAGGTGTCAAATCTTTAAATTCTTGGTATGGTTACTTAATACCTAGCGAAGTTCTTACCAAACTTGTCTAGTTTCTGCGAACCGTTGAGGAGACTGGAGCTTAAGGATGCTGAATGGTGTTGGCTGCCTGTTCATGATGAAGCTGTTCAAAGTATCAAGGATCTTGTTTGTGATGTTCCAGTGTTGAAGTTTTATGATGGTGACCAGGAAGTCTCAATTGAAAGTGACGCGTCTCTCAGTGGACTTGGCGCCTCCTTACATAAGGAGGGTCAGCCTGTGGCATTCGCCTCAAGAGCCCTGACTCCAACAGAAAGTCGTTAGGCTCAGATTGAGAAGGAACTTCTCTCCGTTGTTTTTGCTTGTGAGAGGTTCGATACGTGCCTGTATGGTCGAGATGTGGTGCATGTTAAAACAGATCATAAGCCTTCAGCCCCTTGAAGCTATCTTTAAGAAGGACCTTGGCTCTGCTCCCAAGCGTCTTCAGAAGATGTTGCTGCGCTTACAGCGTTACAACCACGACGTAACGTACCAAAAAAGAAGCTTGATGCTTATGTCTGATCCCCTGTCTCGAGCCTATCTCAATGAACCTCCCACAGAGACTGAGCATTGCAATGAGCTAGAGGAGATAGTACTCGTGGAGGATCTCCCCATTTCAGAAGCAGACTGAAGGAATTTAAAGAGGGCACCACCTCAGATGACAACCTTCAGATCCTTATGTCCACTGTCCTAGAGGTTGGCCTAGCACTCTGGATGAAGTTCCTGCTCAGGTCCAGCCATACTTCTAGTTTCGAGATGAAATCACATCTCAAAATGGTTGCTGTTCAAGGGTGAGCGCCTCATTGTGCCTGCCAAGTTAAGAACGGGAATGATGGAAAGGGTCCATTTGTCCCATCTCGGTTTCGAGACGAGCCAGAGAAGTGTTTAACTGGCCACGCATGAATGCTGAGTTTAAAGATTTTATTCTCAAGTGTGATATCTGTAATTTGTGCAAGCCAGCACAGCCTCGAGCACCGCTAATGCCTTATGAAATCCCATCAAGGCCTTGGCAAAAGGTTGACAAAGATCTGTTCTTGTTTGACTAGCGCCACTACCTTATTACTGTTTATTATTATTCTTCGTTCTTCGAGGTGGATAAGCTTGACATAACAGATTCCAGAACTGTTATTGAGAAACTGAAAATGCAGTTTAGTCGGCATGGAATTCCAGCAGTAGTCATTTCTGACAATGGACCACAATACGCTTCTACAAAGTTCGCAAAGTTTGCAAGTGACTGGCACTTTCAACACATCACCACATCAACACATCACTTCCTCCCCACGGAATCCCAAAGTAACGGAAAGGTTAAGAGTGGTGTTAAAATCTGTGAAAACATCATGAGGAAAGCAGTGGATGGAAAGTTTGACCCGTATCTTGCCCTGCTAGACCATCGTAGCACTCCTACAGAAATTGGTTCATTCCCAGTGCAAAGGCTGTTCAGCAGGAGAACACGCAATTTGTTACCGCTGTCAAGTAGACAACTACAGCCCAAGTCAGTTCCCCCACATGATGTGCAAGAAAGGCTGATTAACTCTAAGCAAAAGCAGGCTTTCCACTGCAACCTGAAAGGTACAGCATTACCTGAGTTACAACCTGGACAGACTGACAGGATGAAGAGGCCACAAGAATCTACCTGGAAGGAAGCTGTTTGCAAGAAAATGATTGGCCTGCGTTTCTATGTGGTTGTATCGGGAGGTCGAAGCTACAGACGAAATCGTCGACAGCTGCGCATGGTGCCACAATCAGATTTCCATCCTGTTGCGAAACCAGCAGATGAACCCCTACAATCATTGCCAAAAACAGATTCCCCACCTACTGTGAAACCTGTTTCTGAACATGTGGAAGTTGCGTCTCCTCCTACTGTTACAAGGTGTGGACGTATTGTCAAACCACCAGCCCGCTTTCAGGAGTTTGCGACTTAGACTTTATAGTCTTTAGAAACTTTATTTTGAACATTGTTGTTTATTTTGCTAAGGAACTCAGTTGCAATTTGCAATAACTCAGTTAAGACCTTTCTTTATAAAGGGGAAAATGTTGCGATATTACATAAATTAGCACGTGTTTTGCATGTCAGCCCGTGACATTGTTATGTAATCAACCCCTCGTGGTCGTCAGTTTGCCGCCTTTAAAAGCTGAGTGGTTTGTTTACGCTCGGTGTCTTACGTTGATCGTAACAAGTAAAGCTACCGTCCTGATGAGATTCCGTCTAGGATTCTAAAAGAGACAGCACATGAGATCGCTCCATCCTTATGCGAGCTATTCAAAAAGTCTCTCAGACTGGGCTCCGTTCCTACGGTCTGGAAACTGGCCAATATGGGTCCTGTATTCAAGAGGAACAACAAAGAACATGCAGAGAACTACAAGCCAATCTCGTTACTGTGCCTGGTTTATTAAGGTGATGGGACGCTGAGTGTTCAATTCAATCAAAGAGCGCGATTACAGTCTGATCGATAGCTCACAACATGGTTTCATAACTGGGCGGTCGTGCGTAACGCAGTTGGTGGAGGTACTCGACTTCATTGGCTCCCAACTCGACAAAGTGGGCCAGGTCGATGTTATATACCTTTATATGTCGAAGGCCTTTGACAAAGTGAGTCATTGCAAACTACTCAGGAAGCTGCGTGAATACGGTTTTAGCGGAAAGCTTCTAGCCTGGCTTGAGCCCTACCTCTACGATCAGATGCAGAGGATAACGGCATTCGGAGTGAACTCGCAGTGACATCAGGAGTCCCTCAGGGGTCCATATTGGGCCCCATGTTGTTTCTCCTATATGCGATTTCTCTCCCTGGTACTGTCAAATCTAGCCACGTCCGTTAAGTTTCCAACCGAAGCAGCACTACTACAGGATGATCTAAGCAGCCTCGCCACTTGGTAGTCTTTAGCCGGCCTGATGTTCAACGAATCCAAGTGCAAGGCACAACGAACTACCCGAAGACACAACCCTGTGTCCAACATGTACCACATAAATGAGGTTCCTCTTGGCGTCACCAGCGCAGAAAGGGACCTTGGGGGTCATCATCTCCGATAAGCTATCGTGGAACAGACAGGTTTGCAACCAGTATGCAAAGTCAAACACAGGAGGGAGGGGGCGTCTCCAGGCAAATCAGTGGTTTAGTCATAACTACCAGTGTGACGTCATGTTATACATCGGTGATTTTCGATATCGCGGCCAAATTTTTTGGTTCGTTAACTGATCGAAAGATATGTGGAAATTTCTAACTTTTTGATAATTCGATTTCTTTGTTCTATGTTACCCAGGATTCAAAATATATGAAAGACTTCTTTGCACTAATTTAGTTATTCTTAAGCCTCATATTTTAAGTAGAAACATACTAACAAGTGGCTGAGACGTCGACAAAGTTTGATGGATTGGCAACGTTCTCCCGGAGCCCACGTAGAAATGAGGAGATGCCCTGATCCCAGAATAGGAGGTTTGGTACATGGTATATTAAGTTTGCTCTGTGCCGAGAATTAAGCCTTCAGTACTTATGGTTCGTCTCAACAATCCCTTCAAAGTTAATGGAATGGCATTTGGAGAAGCTCGACTTCAGAATACCCGGCCACGATTACGTGACATTCAACGCTTGCTCCGATAGTCCCGCAGTGGTGTTGTATTTTATGGGTTGATGAACGTAAGGCGAGTAAAGCTATTGCCATGAAAGTAAGACAAGTAAAACTATTGCTCCTACAGTCCCGCACTCCCGCAGTGGAAAAATATGAATATTAAATGGTTGTACAACTTTTGCTCCCGCAGTCCCGAAGTCGAATTATAGGGAAATTTAGATAAGTAAAACTATTGCCCCCGCAGTCCCGCACTCCCGCATTGGAAAAAAGTGACTATTAAATGGTTGTAGAGCTTTTGCTCCCGCAGTCCGAGAGTCGAATAATAGTGAAGTTTAGATGAGAAAAACTATTGCACCCCCAGTCCCGCAGTGGAAAAAAATGAATATTAAAACTCCAGGTTTCGGCTCATGGATTATAGAACGAAGTCTTTTCATGTGTAGCGCGCTTGTTTCGGCTGATGGATTTTAGAACGAGGTATATTCATGTGCAGCACGCTTGTTTCGCGTATACATTGAATTTTTCTCTATGTTTCCATATGCAATATTTATTGACTGCGGGACTACTGGAGCAGGCATTTGATGTCACGTAGTCGTGGCCGGGTTTAGCCTTCTGGAGAACACAGGCAGTCATCTACCCCACAAAATTTAAAAACACAAGCATTCAACCAGCTAACAGCTGGTAAACATAGACACTCTTAACCTTTCACCAATCCAACCGATTTTAACACGGGAGAAATCAAACCGACATGTACGCCCTCGCACTCAAAGGATTGTTGAGCAAAATGGCTCAGCACATTGAGAAAAACTTACAATGGCTTGAAAGTTGTATCAAAAAGGAACAAAACCTCCTATTATGAGGTACTTCTGTTGAAAACTTGAAGAGAAACGGCGGGCGTTTTGGGAGGCCTTTACTTGACCGCAAGTCAAGATGGCGGTAACCCCACTTGACCCGATTTGTTTTCAATAAAATTTGGAACAAAAATGCACACAAAGCAACAAACAGTTGTACTCACAGACAATATCCACTACAAAGCTTGCACATGTGTGCCAAATTAGTGAATAATAGCGCAATAATAGCTTGTATTATCCTCTTTTTGTTTGAATTCAATGGAGTCCCGACACCAAATCTGGGCAAGCCGAGCGAAGCTTCGACTTGTTGCTATGTGACGTCACACAGGCAGTGATGAGTCGGTCTCTGACAGATACTCGAAAACAATAGAGTCACCTCCTCCCTCCTGGTCAAACAGGATTACATAATTTTCAAAAATTGTAACGGTCACTTTTGAAAATGTATGTTGACTAGAATACGAAACGTCAAGCTCTATACAAAAATGCGTTTGAATACAATGTTTATCACCGCTGTTTGTGTTATTTTCTTAATCAAGCTTCGATGGCCTAAGAGCAAGAGTTTATATGGGCTAGTTAAGTTTAACCCAAATGTAATTCCCACTAGACGTGTCCTCTGAAGAGCAACTAGATTCAGTAGCAACACAAATGTAATTCTATTTGTTTTGAAAAAATGTAAAACAGCTGCATACCAGAGGTCTTTTTTCATCCGCACAGTGAGAAAATGGAACGCTCTAGCTGATGACATTGGTCTTTCCGCAACTATTTCTCTCAGTTTATTCGAGGCACACCTACTCAGCTACTGTTGGTGGTTTGCATCGAAAATAAAAATCGTAACCAGTCAATAAATTAAGTCAAGAATCAGGTATATGATAGATAATTAATAGACAAAAAACATCGCCGAGATTTAGGTCTGTGCGTCTTTTCATTGCCGCGTTATTCGGTAGACAGTATCACCTAAATTTATAGAGCTTTGGATGGAGACGCCATGTTGGTGCCCTTCCGAGGGGCACCAACATGGCGGCCGGAAACCATCAAAAACATCTGTCATTGAGTTTTGCCACTGAAACGAAAAATTATTACTCTAGAGTTCTGAGACATTGAAAGTAATACTTCTTCTAGTGCAAGAACTGTCCAGTTACCAAAAACGTAAGCGATAACTGTTCTTTTGACCTACGCGTGTTCCTTCTCGGACCGCCATTTAAGGTCATTCGCCAGTGCTGCATTGCGCATCCCTACTGCGCATAATTTTACGCGTGATTAGCGCTCGCGTATTAAAAAATGGCGGCTTTTTCTTTACGGCTAGACCTCGCCAAAGAGGTAAATCGTCATTTTCTCGAAAACGACTACGGTGACCTATCATTTTTTTCTGTTGTTTTGAATTGAGTAGTCAATTTCTCTATGTAAAATAAATATGAGCCAATGGGCCCTTTGCAGTTTACGATCACATGGTACAAAAACCGCCATGCTGGAGAGCAAACTGCCCACTGGGACCTCCAAAACAAAGCAACTTAACTAAATATTCTTTTGTTTTGGAGGTCCCAGTGGGCGGTTTGCTCTCCAGCATGGCGGTTTTTGTACCATGTGATCGTAAACTGCAAAGGGCCCATTCTCAGTGTTGAGCAAAACACAATCGTCGGAAACGTGAATTTAGCAAGCAATCGTGACTATAATCATGGTGCTATATAAGGATTTACATGGTATAAACAAGGTGCTGTTGCTCCTAAACGAGCATGGGGATCCCTCATTTTTATTTCCAAATTTGAGTTCATAAAATATAAACAATCAATGGGCAAAGTTTGAGAAAAATCTCAGTGTAGGTTCTATTTCAGTGGAATGACCTTAACGTCACGCAACGCATAAACTCGGAAATTCAAATGTCGTCTATAAGAAAATGAAGAAACCTATCGAGCTTAAACGTCGTAAACGCCAAGTTTTGATAAGGTCTTATGTCTGATGGCACTAAAACGCCAGTAAGATTGCTAACTTGTCATTTTAGAAAGTGATGACGTCACAAGAATAAGCAATCATTATGTAAATCATATAACCCTGAAGATACTCGTTCATTCAAGTCTATCTGTACAAGTTGCAACAAAGCCCGCAATCTGATAAGAAACATTGGCTGCTGCTACTAAACTACACATTAACTTTTACTGAAATTTTTATTTCGATTTTATGCGCTCTGGGCATACCTACCTTCAAATTCCTACGCTGTATCGAGTAATAATTATTTCCCAAGGTGGTGACAGTTTAATAAAGATTTCTGCCTATTTTTCTGCGATCTTTTATAAAGGCTGGTTTTCAAAAGCGCACAAGCATAAGCATAAGTCGACATACACAGAAGCAGTAAAATGTTGCTTGTGCTCATGCTTATGCGCTAGTTAAAAACCAGCCTTAACCGAAATGTTGTGATGCCATTGCATTTTGCAGCAATCTTTTTTTAAGAGGAGTATGTGAAATCGTTAAGCTTGCCAAAGAAGTTGCAAACAAACATGATAAGTAGGCGTCTACGTTCCTAGTAAAAAAAGAACAAAGAGAGAAATGATTTCTACAATGTCAACTTTTCAATGAGGCAACTCATATTTTCAAAGTTAAGTTGGGTTTTATGCCATTGTACTTTTGAACGCAGATTGTTTGGGCCATAAATTAAACCGTAGATTAAGATCTAGACCATGAATCCATGTAAAATAATAATTTTCTTACTGCTCCCAGCTTGCTCCCCCAAAATGGGGCTAATTATAATGTCTCTACCTAATTTTGCTTGGCTGACACAAACTTCATCTTTGGAGAAATGATTTGAATTCGCCATGTTTCTATTTCAACTTTGTGCTGCAAAAATCAAACTATGGACGCGACCATTAGTTACTCACCGTATTTGCAGAGATGACATACTGAAGTTGATATATGTAAGTGAAACTTCCTCGAAATAGTCAGTTGATCAAGTATCTCCAAGTTTTTCCTGCTTTTGATGCCGAAATTTAAAAATGCCAAATTTCGTTTGATCAGTGCTGGAAGGAAAATATCAAGAAACTGTAACTATCATACAAGTGACTTCGAATGTGATAATCACATTCGAGGTCTATTAATATTGTTTATAAAATATTTAAGACAGTACGCGCATTCTCATTGGTCGATAAGCGTGTTTAGATGAGAGTATGCAAACACGATTGACACGTCCCGCTTTCTGTGTTTCCCCGGCCCAATTTAAAACCATTTTAAAGCCGGTAGTTCAACTCTCAAGTACAAATATAAAGGAATTCAAATGAAGAAAACTTTTCCAAGATTTGATTTGGGAATTGACCATCTCTTTCCCTCCGACCCGTGAAAGAAAGCAAAAGAAAGAAGAACAACAGCGCTGTGCATGCCTCGATGTTAGTGAGCTAGACGACCTCGTCGAGGGAGCTCAAGCGAAGACAACAAAATCATATGCAACAAAATACATATTAAACGTTTTTCAAGGTAATTTTTGCATTTAATTACCGCAATAACATTCTCAAAATTACATGCTGTTTTTTTTTAAAAATGATTGCAATAAAATTTAACGCCAACTAATTTATGCTACAGTCTACGAATGCGAAATCTGTTGAAGTCAAATTTTACACGGCCGATCGGTTGCCGTGTTTTGGCCGTCAAATGTTCAAAATATGATCATTAAAACTTGGAAAAAAAAGTACCAGACAGCTCACCAGACTGAGCTGATTGATTTAATGCCCTTCGACTTAACTGCATTAACTCAACTTTGCCTACTTGTGCAATGATTCCAAACCAGCAAAACCTCACAAGGCACGATGAGCGATTCAACTTCTCAACCATCTTCTCGGGCTGCCAAATCGGGCAAGTTTGCATTACTTTCAAGAGCGATCAAGCACAGTGATTTCATCTTGCAGTTCTCTCCTTACAGAGTCGTAAATCTTTTGGACATTTCTTCTCTTTTCACCGAACTTTGGGCATTTCTCCCAAAGATTTAGAAGGATTCAAAGCTGATATCGCTTTCATTAACACGCCGCTCGCTTGCTCGCTGGCGATATTGCCATAAATTTTGATTTTTGTAACACAAAATTTCATTGGTTCGTGCGTTATCAGATGCGCGTTTTTTATAAAAGTAATAGAAAACCTTTTTCCTGTGTTTGCATAGCTTGATATAAACACTTGAGGGGTTGGCAGAATTCGAGACAGTTATGCAACCCCTCGACTTCGTCTCGGGTTTGCATAACTGTCTCGAATTCTCTCAACCCCTCTCGTGTTTATATCAGGCTATGCAAACACGGAAAACGTTTTCTATTGCTTAAATAGCAACTTTCTCAAGAACATAAAAGCAGGCACTACTTAGGGAATGAAACTCTTAACTTACAATAATAACAACAACAACCACAGCAATAATAATAATAATAATGATGATGATGATGATGATGATGATGATGATAATAATTGAAATGATAATAATGATAACGATAACAGTAATATTGATAATGGTAATAATAATAACAATAACAATAGCAATAAAGATAAAGACAAAGATAAAGATAAAGATAAAGATAAAGCCGATAAAGATGAAGATAACCATAATACTGGCGATAATGATAATGACAATGATAATAATAATGAAAACGACGGGTGAAATAACTCTAGAATTATCAGATTTAAGTGATAAGGAAAAAAAGATATATAAGGAGCATTTTTAAGATTGGCTTGATTTAGGGAAACTTAACGGAGCTGTTCAAGTGCGAGTATATCGCGTTTAGGTGGCCCATATATCCCATTTAATTAAAACAAGCTCAGTTGTAATGAAGCAATTGTTCAGGAATTTTGCTTAAAAGCAATCCAAAACTCTTATAAATATTCAACAGGAACAGAAACTGATTTCTTCGCTGGACATCGTGCTTGCCTATGTTTGGTAGGATTTTATCGAACTCATATGTTTGAAAAATGTCACAAATGTGAAGAAGGACTGATATGCAGAGATGACTACGCTTCTTTAAAATCTGGTTATTGGTGGGAATGGCGGAACAAGACACACGCAGATCGTTACAGGCATTTCATTTCGAATCTCCTGGCAATTTCGCCAGCATTAGATGCTTCCAGCGTGCAGTACCCTTTTCCGATCCCGACGCCTTACAGATGTCCGGTAGAAGAGTCTTGCAAGGGTGATCTGGATTCCCCGTGTAAAAATGGCTATGAAGGTCCACTCTGTCAAGTTTGTAGCTCAGGATATTATAAGCAGTTCCAAACGTGCATCCAATGCCCTTCAAAGAAATGGATAGTGGGACAGTTGTCGATCATCGCAGTTATTACAGTTATAATATTTGCGTTTTTACTGTGGACAATCAAGCAAAAGAAAGCTAAGGGAGGAAAATCCACAATAATTGACATGTTCTTCTCCAAACTTAAGATCTTAATTGGATTCTATCAGGTTACTCATGGGTTGCTTCAAGCCTTCTCGTACATAAAATGGCCAGGCACCCTGCAGGCAATTGCTAAATATTCAGAAATACTACAAATGGATGTACTTCAGATTGCACCAGTAGGATGCCTTTTCAGGCGATTACAAGTGAATGCTTTTGGAAGCTTGTTTGCGATTATGGCAATAAATGCTGTCGTCATTGTTATTTCCGTTGCTGTTTATGGAGTGCGTAAGACAATTATCTTACGCAATCGAAACCTACCGACTGGTGATAAGTCACGAAAAATGACAGAAATGAAAGAGCTCGTGTTTAAGAATTTGTTCTTCTTCTTGTACGTGACTTACCTCAGTACGTGTGCCCAGACAGCCAGTGTCCTACCAATAGCTTGCCAGAAGCTTTGCCGTGATGATCAAGAAGAATTGTGCTTCAAGTACATGAAAGCGGATTACAGCATACAATGCCAAGGGACAAAGTACCATCATTGGCTTATTGTCGCCTATATCTCTACTGCCTACATCATTGCCCTCCCCGTCACTTCATTCATTGTGCTTTGGAGGAAGCAAAGAGAAATGATAGCTACTATGGAAGCGGACGAATGTCAAAGGCGGGGATCTGGAATGGAACTGATCTCAGGAATGCGTTTTCTTTTCGAAAACTACGAACATCGCGCATGGTATTGGGAATTAGTTGAAACGTCTCGTAAAGTGATCCTTACATCGGGATTGATTCTTGTAGGACAAGAGAGCAGGTCCTACATTGGTTTGGCATGGGTCACTGCTGGGATGTACGGAATGCTCTTTTCATGGATCAAACCCATAGCAGATGTTGCGGAGAACAGATTAATGGCGACGTCCCTTGCAGTTACTGTTGTCAACCTTGGTGTTGGAGCCGTGAGTAGAATACCCGCGGAAAACATATCAGCCGCGAACGACATGGACATGGACGCAGTTTCACTCAAGATTTTGATATTTGGAGCAAATTCTTTGGTTATTGCCCAACTTATAGGTAAGATAATAGTACTAATACAATCAGATTGAACCGGAGCTCTGTCAACGACCATACGTTCATGGTATTTAGAGTGGGATTAGTCGGTAAGGAGGGTAGGTGATGAGTGCCAGAATTTGGCAACATAGAAATTGAGATTGTCGGGTTTGCGCAGTCTATGAGTCCCTTGTCTCTTCAACCTTTCTAGCTTACCATTTCTATATCCTTTAACGAAAAATCGCAAATCTCTAATTGTGAATCGTAAAGGAAGTATTGCGGCCTACTATAAATGGTCTACGTTTATTATCATAGCTTCAACCCAGCTCTGCTTGGGAAGGGGCAAAAAGAGTCTAGGCTAATTTAAACTTTTGTTCACGCACACCATTAGCGTAATCATTTTTTTCGTACTCTCCTACAATATGCCAGGATATATTTTGCGTACCCATTTTTGGGGGGCATGTGAAGTGGCATTTCTATGGCAATCCAAATTTTGCGGCATTTCAAGCTAATGTTCATGTTTTTGAATTTCTCAAAAAAAAATTATCGCAAAATATTTACAGTTACTTAACAGTTTTTTTTCTTAAATCAGTTTTGGGAAATATCGCATACTACTGTTTTCGGAAAGTTCTTAATCCAAAATGGGGCATTCAAGATGGTGCAAAGTTTCAGTTTCGAGGTTTTGGTAACAAAAAAACAATTGAAATAAAAGTGCAAGTATTGTATGCTGAATGCATGTATCTTAATCGTCGATCGAGTAACAGATCGTTCTTCCGAACCTTGGTAAGACGGCGAGCAGCACCAGACTGACAGTGTATCAAGATTTCTAGAGCAATATCATTATTTAATTCCTTGAGAAAAAATTGTTACTTTTCAATCGATAGCATTATCGATAAGACTTACAAGGCTAATATCAAACTCCTTTGTTTCTTGTTTATCTCAGCTCAGTACGCAGGGTTCCTGTATCGCTATATGAAAGAATGGCTCAAAAATCCACATTGGTCCTTCTCATGCTGCCTGGCTTTGCTTCTGCCTCTCACCGAGTTGCCGGGAGAATTAAGCAGATTAGCAGGGGAAAACTTTCTTAAAAACCAGCTGGAAACCGGACATATTGAAAAGCCTAGCCTCGTCTCTGCCGTGAAAGACAGTGGAGCAATTGATGTCACTCTTGAGGAAGGTGAAGAAGGGGATGGTAACAAAGTAGAAATACACGACGAAAATCATCAAAATGCCTTGTACAGGCACCCAAGACGTCATCAAGGAACCCAAACAGAAATGTCCTCGGTTCCTATGACTGCTGTCCTGGTGCCTGGGCCAAAATGGAACTCCGAATGGGGAACGACTGTGAGTAGTTAGATCTGGGTCGCCTAGCCGTTAGTGTGTCAGGCAGTCATTCAGTTAGTCAGTCAGCCTGCTCGATGAATTTCAGTGAAGGCTAAAGAGAGTTGTTTTTGGCCAATTATCTAGTGACGTGCAAACACACAACGAAATTGTCCGTTATCTTTCATCTTTGTAACTGCATAGTCTTATACAATGTTACAACAAATGCTAAAAAACGAATAGAAAACCACAGCCAATCCCCGCTTTGATTCCAAGCAGAACGATAATCATGGGCATTTGTGCTTGAAATCACTACTTTGGTTTAGAATTGTTTACCCAAGTGTAAGTAGCAGATGAAACATGCCTTTGTTGACCTATTTAGTTTAAAGCTGGTTGTCTACAAAACAATATTAAAATTGTGCCGCGGGCATTCGACGCATGATTGTTTTTATCTATAAAGTTTAACATATAGCTACCTTCTTCCTTAAGGTCTCCGGAGTCCCTCCAAACAAACAACGATTTCAGTATTGACAAGTAGCTGCAGTGAGAAAAACGAGACGAAGAAAACCAAGTAGTTACTAAAGCAGTTTGCTAAGAGATCTGCTTATTAGATTAGACATAGATGTTCCGTCGAAACGTTTTGCTATTTAATCTTTGAAAACATTATATACCAAACTTAAACTTTATTTCAGTAGAAGTCTGAGTAAGTAATATATGGCAAACACGTACGTCATTACGGAGTAGCCAAACATTTACTTTTCGAATCTGAGTTATCTTAAGCTTAGCTACGCAAAGGTCAATTACCCAACAAAAATCTTGCCTGGAAAGAGTTACTGTGTTTGTATTAAAAAGCCTACTCTAAATTACTCTAAACGACTCTTTGCTGGTACTGATGTGTGGTGGGGCTAAGGATTGAGAGTTGTGCGAAAGCGGTGAATCAAACGTGGATTTTGACCTATTATGCCATAGTATTGGTGTGTTGTAATGTCAGTAATTTGGAAGCAATTTAAAATCATATGCTGGATTAATAAAGTGCCGGCCAAACGATAATATGTTGTAAAAGAACTGTAAATATCGAGTTATGGGTGCTCTTAGTGCATTCCGAGAGCACTCCAGAAGCTAGCGCCTCTACCAACTCTTGGTGACTTTTTAAATTACTTTCTAATTATGACAAAATGGCATATCCATATGGACAAGTCGTAAACGAGGTCTCAGCCCAAATATTACTGTTTTTAAAAAAATGATTTGCCTGAAACATAAGACTGAAAGGTACATAGCCTCAAAAAAAACAACACGCAAAGGAAATTTCAGGCCAGATGGAAATTACTTATTGTTAGTAAATTATCACTCGTCTGTTATACCGTAGATCAAATGATTATCATATTATTGTTGTTTGTATCCAACGTAATTATGTTATTGACACTTAATGATAGCGCTGTACTTTGCACTTAATAATGGGAAATAAAAATGTTAAAAAATCTCTTACGTCTCTTTTGTACTTTCCAAACTTTCCACATGCACCCACAACTCGATATACAAACGCTTAGCAGGAACCAATTCTTTACCTACAGTACGAATATAGAGTGTGTGTAACCAAAAAACTATATGTTGAGTTGGTAAAAATGACCGCCAAGTAGTTGACAGGTGATGATGACGTTCATTCAGGAAGCGCACACGTGGGTGACAGGTAACTGATTTCATTGGTTGATGCGCATCAAGAGGATTAACATACCACCGTTACAACGCTGTCGCGGCATCGGGTGTAACGCTGCTAACGGAGAGTACATGAGAACGGAACAGTGTTGAAAGTAATTTGCAGCATAATAACTATAATTTTTTTTCCCCAAGAGGGCACGGTAGCGAATCCTGCAATATGATTGGCTCTTAGCGCGGCCCGGATATTCTATTTCTGAACGCGTCAAAGGTAGCGGTGGGAAACAGCGCAGGTGAAATTGTCGTGCTGGTCAATTTCCGTGAATGAACTAGTGGTAATTAATCATCAACTTTTGCTTTTTTGAACAATTCCATGGACGATTAAATAACTCAAGTTTATCCCGAGGAAAGTCATTGTAAATACATTCAATTGAGTGTTTTCAAGTTGTGAGAAGCTGATTGGTTTTTTGTAGCTCGGTGCTGTATTGAATGACGCGTAATCCTGTGCTTCCCTTGCCGCACATTGTTAATCAAAAAAGGCAATTGTTGCGGAGTTTACCTTTCTGTTCGTTGCTGTGTTAGAAACAATTTCTGAAAAATACACCAAACAAGTTTCCTCTCTTTCTGCTACTCAGTTTACGATCAAAAATGTTTGATTTCGAATGATCCTCAACGACGGCTAGAAATATATTGTTTTTGTATTACAACTTCATACTGGTTTAGATATTTCACGCCAGAAAAACAATTTTAAGAAGTTAACTGATAAACTAGATGCAGCTAACATAAAGTAGTTTCAAATAAATCGGTTCTTTAATTAATCTTTCTTCGTCTAGTATCTGAGTTACTCGCTCTTTCACTCGTTAGATTGTTTTTTTTTTTTGTTTTTGTTTTTTTTTTATCAATGCAATTTTATTTACAACTCCAAACACTTACACTACTTACAGTACTAACATTACACTTACAATATACTTACTAATTACACTTCTTACACATGCACTACCATGACTTTACAATACGATACTGAGAGCTTAAAGAAATACGAGGCTACTTAAAATACAATACTGATGTTACTAAGAAAGATACTAGAATTACATTGCAATTACTTACAGCTTGATATAATTAAAAATTACAACAACAATATACTACAATGTATTACATAAAATAAAAATACATTACGATACAATACTTAAGAAATAGAAAACATGTACCGTGTTTGTATCGAGTTATACAAACACGAGTGGAAGTTTGGGAGAACGAGAAATGCTGTGGGAACACGAGCCGCAGGCGAGTGTTTCCACAGCTTTTTCGAGTTCTCCCAAACTTTCACGAGTGTTTGTATAACTCGATACAAACACGATGTACATGTTTTCTATTTCTTTTAGAAAACACCACGACGAGAAAAAGGAAAACAACTTGTTAAACTTTGATTATCAAGATGTAAATTCTCTTTGCTCGCGCCATCACTACGTCAACAAGCGCGCGCTAGTTCTGTGTCTCCATCGAGTTATACAAACACAATTTTCAACCAATCAGCGCGCGTGCTTTCTTAGGACTGTTTTCTAAAATACATTAGTAACATGACATATTACAGTCCGCTACTATTGCATTTCAAAAAAAGAGAGAAAATTTGAATAATCTCCTATTTAATTGTAAAATATTTACTGGTATCAACAGCCACACGGCCAAGTGAATAGCGTATCGGTGTTATTAAGTTGGGAGACACAGGAGACAAATTAAAAGACATCGAACGAGTGTTGGAAAGTTACGAAATTTTCTAGTCTTAGAACCGCCTCTTCAGTTCTGCAGACCCAAATGTAATATCTAGCAATTAAGCATAAAAGACGAGTTTTCTTGCTGCTGAAAAAAGGCTTAAAGCCTAATACTGTTGCTGGACTAAAATTACTGGTTACATTTTCATAATTTGTTGTTATCCACTGTTTAAATTCTTGCCAAAAGATAGAGGTTATACCACAAGACCAAAATAGATGAATCAGACTTTCCTCCTCAGTCTTACAGAAGGTACACAAGTCACTTTGTTTTATTCCCATTTTCTTGAGAAAGGAATTCGTAGCAAGTCTTCTATGTAAAAGTTTAAATTGGAAGTAACCAGCCTTTCATAAATAGCCTTGGTAGGCTTTTTGGCTTTTAAGAAACTTTGCAGAAAGCTTTGAGAGGATATAGTATCAAGTGACCGTCTTTCTCTCAAAGATTTTAAAGAAGATTTTAGGCCATGAAGAACCTGACTAAATAGTTTGTTTTAACATTGTATCGTTCCTGAAGTTCTTGAGGAGATAAAAAGGTATTCTGGTCTTTAAGATGGTCTGTAACATTCTGGATACCTTTACAGCTCCACGATTTATAATATACGGGTCTGTTGTCGATTCGTATCATAGAGTTGTGCCATAGAGGCAATGAAAGAAAATGGTCAGTAGAGTTCACGTTCGCCCGTAGCTTATTTCTGACCAAAGTTGTAAGATTTCCGTAGTAAAGGCATCTGTTGTATTGATAAATTTAGATAAGTCATGTCTATTAAGGTTACCTCTGAAAACGAGTGGGCCGCCATAGTGTTGTAATTGCCAGTCAAAAAAAAGCTTCATTTGCCATGATTTTCTCGATCGAGATACTTCTTAACCCACGTGGATTTGAGAGCTTTGTTAAAGGATATTAAATCTATCATTCGCAGGCCACCTTCTGAGTTTGTCCTCTGTTTCGTTTTATCTTATCTCCCTTGCCATTCCATAAAAAGTTGAAAAATAAAGTATTTATCTCTTCTAACACACGTTGATTTGTTGGGAGAGGCGACAAAATGTAAACTAATTGAGAAACTATCAGGCTCTTAAGTACTGTTATTTTTCCAAGCAAAGACAATCTTCGTAGTTCCCAACAACCTAAAGAGTTGGACACTTTTGCGAATTTATCAGCATAGTTTGCTTCCAAAGCTCCTTCCGGATTTGTAGAAAACCAGACACCTAATGCTTTTCCTTTGTGTTTAATCCACTTTAATTTTTTTCCATGGCATGGTTTGTCACCCCTATCTTTGTAGGTCCCGATCCAAAGAGCTTCTGTTTTACGGTTGTTTAATCTTACGCCTGAAACCAAACTAAAATTCTCCAGACCTTGTAGAGGGCATATCAAAGATTCTTTCGAGCCGTCGAGAACAAGGGTTGTATCATCGGCATACTGGCTAACTTTAATTTCATTTTCCGATACCGTTATTCCTTTTATGGTTTCCTTTTTCCTGATTTTTTCAGCAAGAATTTCGACCCCAAGAACGAAAAGGTAAGGCGAAAGGGGGCAGCCCTGCCTAACTCCCCTTTCAAGTTTAAAAAAAACAGTGGACCACCCATTGTTTAAAACGCAGCTCTCGATGTTGTTATAACAGATGTTAATCCATTTAATCATCGAGGGACCAAAATTAAACTGATAAAAGGTTTTTTCAATAAAGGCCCACTCGACGGTTTCAAAGGCTTTCTCAAAATCTAAAAAAAGTAATAGTCCAGGAATGTTTTCAGCCTCCGCAAAATTTATAACTCCATCAATTAGTGTAATGTTTTCTCCAATAAACCGGCCGGCCTTTCATAAATCCAGTTTGGTCGCTATTCACCAGTTTTGGTAGTACTTTCTTGACACGGTTAGCAAGAGCGTCGGCCGCAATCTTATAGTCGCAATTGAGTAAGGAAATGGGGCGCCAGTTTTTAATAAGAAATGGTTCTGCATCTTTTTTTGGAATAAGTTAAATTATTCCACTTCTTTGAGTCACTGAAAACTGCTCCTTTTGATACGCGTGGTTGATCGAGGTTACCAAGTGTTCAGAAATGTCGTTCCAAAAGATTTTGTAAAATTCAGTAAGAATACCGTCTGAGCCTGGTGTTTTTTCTGGTTCCATGCTTTTTAAAGCTTGTAAACACTCTGATTCAGTTAGCAAGCCTTCACAACTTTCTTTTTCATCTGCATTTAAAATCTTCGTGTCTTCAAAAAAATTGAAATTCGTGGGTTCGGATTGTTGTTCACTTATGCGGGATTTATATAGATCTCTGTAGAAGTTTTCACACTGATGTAATATCTCTTTATCCGACGTAACAAATTCATTTTCTCCAGTTTTTAGTTGGCTAATAACGCCGTTTTTGAAATGTCTTCTCTCGAGATTTAGAAAATACTTTGTGTTTTTTTTCACCCTCGTTATGCCATCTGCATTTGGCACGTAATATTGCACCTTTAGTCCTATATGCAATAATTTTTTCCAGTTCAGGTTTTTTTTCTTCCAGGTCCCTGGAGGCCTCTCTTTTTTCTTGATCTCCCTTGTTACTGGATTCTATCAATTCTTGCAGTACATTTATCGCTTTTTCTATTTCTTCTTCTCTTCTTGAGGTTTTTGTTCTTCTATCTTTAGCGTATTTTATAGACTGTTCACGAATTTTAATTTGATCGTTTCCCACATCAAGGTGGGGTTTACGTTGTCATCGTTAACATATTCGTTGGTAACTTTTTTAATTGTCGTGCGAATTTGATTTACATAATTAGCATCTGAGAGAAAGGAAGTATTAAGCTTCCAATAGCCAGGACCTCGTTGATTAGAGTGTAGTGCTGCACTAATTGTAATCAGAGAATGATCTGTTTTTAACCCGATCGTAATAACAGCGTGTGTTACATTACACATCAAACTTTGACTTACCAGAAAAAAGTCTAATCTACACTGAATCTCAGCTTTTTCCGGCGCCATGTGTATCTGAGTGTGTTGGGATTTAGAACCCTCCATGCGTCAATGAGATCTAATTTGGCAACGCTTTAACTGATCTAGTGTGCGTTTTGTAGCGGCCACCTTTTTTGCCTTTATCAAGATCCAGTATCAAATTAAAATCTCCACCTATTATTAAGTCATCGCATTGGAAGTCACTTAAATGATCAAAAAAGTGTTGGAAAAAACTGGGCTCATCTTCGTTTGGAACGTACAGAGTAGCCAAGGTAATACATTTCCCTTCAGTTTCAATGTCACAGATAATAAATCTGCCATTTGTGTCCGAATATAGCCGAAGAATTTGGAAAGAAAAGTTGTTGTTAAAGAGAATAGCGACTCCACCTTTTGCACTTGAACAGCAGCTAAAAAATGACTTGCAGCCCCATTCTGAAGACCAAATAGATATTTTATCGTTGCTGCAGTGTACCTCTTGTAGCAAGTAAAGGGAAAATTTTTTTGACCTCAGCCAGTTAAATATTTCACTTCTTTTTTGTTTGTCCCCCATGCCTCGTACGTTAAGAGAGCTTATTTGTATCTCCATATAAGTTTTGACTGATGAGAAGGATTATGATCTCCAAAGCCGTGTAACTGGAAATTTGGAGCGACGGTTTTAGCGGAGCTAAAAGCGCGGAAAAGAAAACATAATTACAGAGAGGAGATAACAAGGAATTTTTGACAGCACAAACATACATTAAAAATAGGTCCGCAATGCGTACTTGGGGTCTTGTGCGTAATTCTATACCTTTTGGTTGGAATGCTGTTCTCAAATATCAGCATCTGGGAGTTGACTTGCTACAAGCGAAAAGGTAGACAAGTCATTACAATTTTTAAAGACAGAGCAGAAAATATTTGGCAAAATTTGAGGTGTTGGAAATATGATTGAATGTGGTCTTCGATGTTTGACACTATATTTTTTTCAGGTCTCTGTTCTAGTAGTGTTACGGCCGCACTTGCATTAATGACCGTCATCACTCAGTTGCTGCTATGGACAAAATTTATTTCACTCTTTACTATACTTGGGCCAAGTATAACGTCCACATATATAAGGGCTAACCCGTATACGACCGCTCTCATGTGGCTTTGATAGCTCAGTTGGGAGAGCACTGCACCGGCATCGCAAAGGTCGTGGGTTCGAATCCCGCTCAGAGCCTGAATTGTTTTCAGGTCTCTGTTCTAGTAGTGTTACGGCCGCACTTGCATTAATGACCGTCAACACTTTTTTGTACAGAATTAATATATTGTGGCACTTTATGGGCTCGATCCAATATGCATATTTTGAGTACTGCGTCTTCTATTTGATTGTAAATCTGAACAATAAATAGGTGAACATAATTGCAAAACATCGTACACTGCTTACCAGCGCCAAGTTTACCAAAGGGTGCTTCGGTCAGTTCCTGGAGTTGTGGCCAGCAGACACAGTGGTTGTTGGATTACTGTTATTAAATACTGGAGGGCCTGGATTGTTCTCCACGTCGTTCACTTCCCCTCACAAGCAACAGGATATAGACGAAATGTAGGTCATCATTTCTTTACATGTCCAGAATTTGTTTCAATGTTGTCGAACAAAACACATTTAGCTAAGACATGGTAAGAATCCATCCCCATTAAACATGTGATAAAGCATCCTT